>OMOV01106670.1:13091-24378 GCA_900312565.1 Beryx splendens | reverse complement strand
TGTGTGTATGTGTGTGTGTGTGTGTGTGTTTGTGTGTGTGTGTGTGTGTGGTGTTCAATAACTTCTGACTTAACATTTTTCAGTTAGTAGTCTTAATTACTTTTATTACACTCCATTAGTGCTAATTTCTGCTAATTATTGATGGTTTTATAGTTTCTGCCCATTGCTCAGCAGTGAAAGGACACTTTTCTGGAAAAGAAAAGTGATTTCATGGGGAAATGTGCTTTTCCCCACAAATGTTACAGGACTCTGCAAACTGTGATAGTTAACATGTAGTTCAGGTCAAATTGTAATTATTGTCACCTAATATTTTAACTCAGCACAGGATATTGTCAATACTTTATTTGATCTCACTCTATGGGTAAAGCTTTGGAATAATACATATGAAGAATTTAAGTGTAGTATATGGGTGTAGCCACCTTTTTTTCCCAATAAGAAATATGATTTATGTTTGCACTTCCAAAAAATATCTTGTACAGGTGTGTTGGATGATGGTTAATAGCTCTTAGTAGAAATAATCCTGCAGACTCTTCTTGCAATTATTCCATTTCACACTAGGTTTACTCTGAAGAAGGTAAAGTATTAAAGTAAAGTAGTAAACTGTTAAATGGTGATAAGTTGCAAGAACAGTGTGCAGGATTCTTTCTACTAAAAAAATGATGTAAGCTACACTTTAAAAACACTCTAACTTGACTTAGCCTTGTATAAAAGCCTGCATACACAAATATAGATTTGTTGAAACTTCCAAGTGTTGGTGAGCCAACTGTGGTGCTGACTAGGTTGAAGTAATCTTCCAGCGTGCATTCAATTATAGGTAAACCTCTGTAATCTATTCTCACAGTGCCTGGTGTCTGCAAAGCTTTGTATCTCCTTTCTGTTTGTTTCTGCACTTATGCTGGGTGCTGGGTGGGGTTTTATGCTGCCAATAATTTTCACTTGGAATTGAAACTGCTAATCCTCTCAGCAATAAACCTGTGAAATATACCTGAGGCGGGGATTGGTACAAAAACCTTTTAGAGATAGAAGTAGGAAGAATATGTTTGTAAAGGTGGTTTCACACGGTGAGCTCAGACAGAACTGAGGAGTCCCGTAAAGAAAATTTGCCAGTCTAAAAATTATTAGCATGGTTGCAATCATCACCATATTAATATGTACAGTACATGGTGTAATATTTGTCAGTGAAGTATTCATATTCAAGTCACACCTTTCCTCCATCTACTGAAATTAAACATCATGCATTCATTTGCACACATTTGTACATACATATTTATGCAAATATCCTGCATGGCAGATGACACTATAATTGTATTATGTTTCAATCTGCGGTTTATAGATTATACCTAAGGACAATGAAACCAGGTCTACGTTAATGTACAAGTACATCATCCATGAAGACTCAGTGCCCATCAACAACAACAATGTGATCCAGGAGGACACGTTTGAGTGGGCTCTGAAGAGCTGGTCCCCCTGCTCCAAACCCTGCGCTGGAGGTAATGCACACATCGCAATTAGACTTAATTATGAACAGAGAGGAATAATCAGCTGTCAAAACATCTGCTGAATACTGTCTGCATTAAATGTAAATGTGTTACCTGTCCTCTTTATGACCTTATTTATATGGGGGCCATTTTGAACACTCAGGGTGGGAAACTCTACCTGGAACATTGTCATGGGTTAGGGTTATGTATAAAACTCAGACTTAGTGATTTGGGGGCCCAAGGCAAGGCAAGCATGGGGGCCCCTGAGTCCCAAGTATTTCTCTTTTTAATCCATCCTTTCTATGCATTACCTTCAAGTTGGACTGAGAAAACTATGCACTTTTTTTGTTTTTTTCTACCCCATATGAGTAGCTTTACTTAATTTTTTTTTTTTTTTTTTTTAAACTTTTCTCTCAGCTGCTGATGCAGTAGTAAAATGACACTAGAAGTGAAATAGCCCACTGAGTAGGGGTTGGGGGGTGACCATGACTCAAGATTGAACTCATTTATTATAACAAAAGGAGGGGTGTTTTTACAAGTACATTTCTTTTAAATTGAGTAAAACTAAGGTTTCATTAGTTCTATTCTTGTCTTTTGTGAGGCCCTCTGGCTGCCGGGGCCCAAGGCAGTTGTAAGACCGTTCCGGTCAAAACTAGTGTGACTTCAACACATCAGTGAGGACTTCAGATAGATCTAACAGCTATCTAATTAGCAATCTCAGGAACAACAACTACATCTGCTTGAATTTAGCAGGATTGCAGGGTTAGGTTAACCCTAAACCTAACCCAGAGCCAAGACTCTGGTAGCTGGTGATAATGGGCCAAATATATTAAGATGTGAACCTATATCCCTCCAGATTCTTGAGATCCATTTGTCTCTAGTGTTTTTTCAGTGGGGAATCTGTGAAATGACAAATGTTTGTATGGTGCATCTTAGTACACAACAATACAGACAGAGCTGGACTCTTCTTCTAGGTAGAGTTTCCCACCCTGAGTGATCAGAATGGCCGCTGTGTGAATAAATCAATCCAGTAGCAATAATGTGACGTTAAACCCTGTGGACCCAGAGTCCCAAAGACTGGATGATGACCAATCTTCTGCCATTATTCACTGTGTGTGTGTTCAATATCTCCAATTCTTCCCTATAGGGTTTCAGTACACCAAGTACGGGTGTCGAAAGAAGGGTGACACCAAGATGGTCAATCGAGGTTACTGTGATGTCAGCAAGAAGCCGAAACCCATCCGCAGGATGTGTAATCTACAAGACTGCACACAACCACAGTGAGTACAGACTCCAGCCTCCCTAACAGCTGTATGGGAAAACATTTATTAAATTCAAACCAGGAGATAGCTGCAATCTGTAATACTTATATAAAATGTTAAAGCTGCAGTAGGTAACTTTTATGGATTACCAAAAATAATAATAATGTTTGGTGGCCAAAGATGAGCAGGATAACATGTCAGAATCTCAGAAACAGCGGTCGCCCCGTTCCTCTGCTGTTCTCATTCCAAAGTGAAATGTGTGCTATACAACTGAATGAACCTCACACTGCTACTTGCAATGCAACACCTTTTATTGTGTGGTAACGTTTCGGTCCAACCGGACCTTCGTCAGACTAGTTTGGCAAAACCTTTTATTACACAATAAACGGTGTTGCATTGCAAGTAGCAGTCTGCAGGAGTTCATTCAATTGTATAGTTTACTGTGTTTCTCCAATGCATCTGCATTAACCATTTTTTGGATGTGTGAGTTTTCCCACTTGCTGAAAGTGAAATGTGTGGAAACCCATCTGACCAATGAAGTGTGAGGCAGAAGGTGTGACTCCCACCTGTCAATCATGAGGAGTTGGAAGCATGTTGCTGCTTGTGCTGGTTTGAATTTGCAGAGATTTTATCTCTTTGCTCCCGAACTTACCTACAGCAGCTTTAAACTGGCTTCCATCAGTGTGGCCTAAATTTCAATTAGTTTCTCTGATGAATGAGTCAAAAAAGCATTCACCCCATCAATGTGTTTGAGGGAGATGGGAACTACGGTTAGATTGATATATTGGTTTCCCTGCCACTGAATATGTAGGTTGGGTCACCCTCAAAGAATTTCATCAGTCTGGGTTTCAGTGGAGAGTTTTAGTGTCCCATGATGGTCTAAATGCAATTTCAGAGGCTTTTCAACCCTGATAAGTATACAGTTGCAGTGGGAAAGCGCTGAATACTTTTAATTTTCTTGGCCTAGAAATGCAAATGTAAAGATATTAAATACTGGCACAAAATATTGGCTATGGGCATCTTAAATTCAAACATATCAGTATCAGCTTTCAAAAACACACCAAAGGAACGCTCCAATTGAACTCAGGTGCAAACCAATCAACCGCTCTTTGGTCCACCTGAGAGCGAGAGGCTGCTTCCACCTCAAGCCTGGACTTGTTTGTTTGAAGTGAGAGTGTAATCACAGGAAAATAACCAGGGAATACGGGCACGCATTTAATGAAAGCAGGAAAGCTGATTGAGCAATTTTCAGTTACTTTGTCCCATACAGTACTTCTCTGTATCTCTTATCCTCACGTGCATCAAGACCATCACTTGTTGCGTTTAGTTTAGCCGAAAAAAGAACTTGACGAAGCTAAAGAAATCATTCACCAATTTAAATGTATAATTAGTCACTGACAGTATATTGGATAATTGAAATAATATAGAATATATTATGTTCAGTAATGTAGTAAGTGTTAAATAGTCTAAAATAGTCAATATTGTGATTCTGTTCAGGATCCAAAGTTTAGTCTATTAAACATTTAATTTAGTTTGAAAAACAGCCTTCCTTTAAAGCACCAACAGTAAGCAGCATGTAGGAGTCCTGCAAGCTGCGCTCCTAACAGCGGTGTGAAAGTACAGGAAATGTGAGCAGATTAGCGAGCTGGCTGAGGTGGCGCAGTCTAAATGCAGGCGACACAGAGACCTGAGGGTGAGCGACTGAGTCTGACTCGGTGCGTGAAAGAGTAAGGACACATAAGCTGATTAGTGGCAGAGGATCTTGAAAAAACAGCCGAGATGGGGACATTTAAAAACAGCCTAACAAATCTGAGGAGAAGCTGAGACAGAATTTTCCATGTGTTCAAAATATCAGATATTTACCTCCGCCAAGTTGGACGGGGGTTTTGTTTTCGCACCGTTCCATCTGTTTGTCTCTTAGCAGGATGTGTCAGGAAGTTATCAATGGATTTGCACGAAACTGATCAAAGGGGGGCGTGGCAGTGGGCGTGGCATCTCACAAAAACGCATATAACGTACAAATGGATTCACATAACACTGTCAAACTTTGCGGCCAATCAGCAGACAGAAGAAGATGCAAACCCTCTTTTAATCAAACCACATCGGGGCAGTGGAGCGCTCATTTCCGGTTTAGACATATCCGCCCTGCTAATTTTTCCAAAACATGGTCCAGTGGTAGAAGGGCAGCCCTGATGGAAACTGAGCAGATATAGAGATGATTTGGTCTTGTGGTGTTTAGATAATCGGCTAAAATGCTTCAAAGTGTTTAGAATTTGAACAGGTAGATCTCACGTCAGGTCCAGTCATGAAAATGTGAAAAGTTGGTAACATGGCACGGAAGAAATGATTAACTTTTGATGAAAATCCGACATTTGGAACTGGCATATATTGACAGTTGCATAGCGTTGGCGGAGGTATGCTCTCTACTGAGTTCTAGTGAGATCTAGGTATTTTAACTATAGAGCTAAAATCTTATCAAAAATATTAGACTGAAAGACGAAGCTGCAGATGTGTGTACGGACCAATAATTGGACTATTAAAGCTGCACTAGGAGACTTTGCAGGTTGGTAACTGTTAGAAAAATCTGAACTTCAACACTCAGAAATCCTGTAAGGTGACGTCAGCAAACGTCACACAGCTTGCTCATGTTTACCAGCCGGCCGGTCTGTGATGCTTTATACCAAAGGAAACCAAAGGAAACCAAAGAGACGAGAGACGGCGCGCTGCTCACTGCTGTTGAGGAGACAGTTTGGGTTTCACTCTTACCAAACCTGACTCCAGAATTTCTTTTGGGCAATCAGGATTAATCTATAGGGTCTCAATTAGTGTGAGCTCTATTGCAGCCTCATGTTGTGATTCAGGCTGATAAGACAGATGTATTTTTTCATAGAAATCTTAATTTGTGCAGCTTTAAGGGACAGATATAACTTCTTACAATACTGCTGCTCAGTGGTTGTGTAGCAGAATAGGCTGTCATGGTGTTGGCAACTTAGCACCAACACAGGCTGAAGAAGAAATGTGAATACTGTATATCCAGAATTTTAAATAATCAATAAACCAAGAGATGTTTTTTCAGTTTCCCTTATTTTCTGTTTTCGTCTTCATAGTCTGAAGCATTTTCTGAGTTGTCCAGAGCATCGAGAAAGACTTTTTGAAAACAAACCATCCAGCTTCTCAGTCTGGTTGGCCTCGTGCCATCGATGGACTAGACATTGACTCCTCACTCAGCCTGCCTCATGGCTTGGCTCGCCACCTCCTCCCTGTCTTTAGCTGAAGAATAGGACTGCGATTTCAGCCGAGTTTAAGCCGAATTTAAGCAGAGTCAGGAACAGAACAGATAAGAAGTGTCGGTGAAGAAATGTGGGCTGGTGTGCCTGGAAAAAGATAAGAATAGTTGATGATATAGAGGAACAAAATGGATAACTTGTGCGTATTTCCACGAGTGCAAACAAGAGCAAAACTCTGATGCATTTCCTTAATGCAACAGCTTAATCAAGCTTAATGAGCTTTCACATGAAGCAAAAAACCCCAAAACAATCTGGAAGAGAAGAGTTCTGTCTCATCGATCTGAGATATTTCTCCACTTGCATCTGTCTGTGCTGAGGTTTCTGTTTTGACTGTTGGATTAAATTTTTTATTCATATAGAAACAGTCAATCATCATTGTGTGGTATCGTGCCATATGCTTTGAGATGGTGTCATTTTAATTTACAACCGGATTTTTTTGTTTCGGTTCAAACGTTCCAACCTATAAATTCAAGTTCAGAAACGGACTACATAATCCTGTTTTTTTTTTTTTAATATTCCTCTGATTCTTAATATGAAAGCGTTAAAAGAATTACACCTCATCCAAACCTGTCACATTACTTCAAGGTATGCATAAGTAAAATAATAATAAAGAGTAGTAAAGTTGATTCTTCCTCACTTTGCTGCAGAAAATGCAGAAACATGGCCTACTATTTGCGTGGGTACAACACAGTAAAGTGAATCAACAAATCCATACAAAAGAGTGGTGTAATCCTCCCTAACAGCCAGACAGCTCAACACTTTCTCACAACATCTTTGAACTGTCAAAGAAACCGTTTGAGCCGAATACTTTGCCTTTAGAGAAGCCAGCAGCACTAAAGACATTTAGACGGGTTTGTCAGCCTTAATGAAAAATATGGTTTGTTGACTTCATCTTCTTCTAAATATCATATCGCTGCTGTCGGGTGAAAACCTTGCAAAATCTCCAAAATGTCAGCTTTTCAGGAACGATGAACAGCAGCCTTGTGTTTAGCTTGACTACCGTGCATTTTAGAGCGTATCTAATTGGTTTTGAAAACCCAAGGGTCGGGGAACTGTCTCAACCCACAGAGGAGCAGGTAATCCTTCAGCCTTGAACCATGAAAATCACCAAAATTGTTATGAGTCATGAGGTTTCACCTGACAGCGACTAGACAGCGGAGACTTACAAGTAAAAAAAAAAATCTTTAAAAAACATCCGTTGTCTGCTCAGTCCTCCTGTGTTAAAAGAGTCCTCATGCTTCTTATTTTATGCTCGAAGAGTTCTCCATTGATCTCTCATCATGCAGCGTTGAATATCAGCGCTCCTCGTCCCTCGTCTGCATATTAACATTTAATATTAACATTTTGAACAAGGAGTTGTTGGTCTGTGCAGCGGAGGCGTCAGCAGGATTGCGGCCCTCTGCTTCGCTGAGTGCTGAGACTCGACTTGTGCAAGCGGTCGCTCTGCATTCAGAGCGCTCCGGCTTTGTGTTCAGCAAACATTTCAGTCCTGCATGATAACTCAGTATTGCAGTAATTTCTGTTCCGAGTTCATGAATTGTGTAGTCGAGGCCATTTGTGTGTGTTCCTGAAGTCAGTGCTATATTCTTTGCAGCGCTGCGAAAAAGCCTGAAATGCAATTATTTTTTCCATTCAACAATAGCATATTAGTTGCCGTCTCACCAATCTGGATATGATTGCCAACCCACAAATATTGATCTTTATCTCCAAATTGCCAAGGTTTGTTGACAAGACGGTTGAAAAAGATTTTTGGAACAACCATTCTAATAAATACAATGATAGTGAAATAAAATAAACTGAAATAGAAATCTGATAAAAACATGCAGGGGTGGGTTTTTTTGGAGCATTTTTGAGCGTATGTGAGTGGAACTATCTGCAATAAGCTTTTAAAATCTTAAGAAAGACAGGCATTTGCTATCTGTGCGCTCCCTGAATGGTTTGCATTGTAACACTAGCCATGAACACAAGTGGATGTGGTTAGTGCTTTGTGTGGAGCCTGCGTCAGTGGATCACTGAGCGCACAGGTAACTGTTTCACTGTGTGTTCTGCATGTGATCTGTCACGGTGGATGTGGCAAACACCTCTTTGTTTTCAATGCACAGCTGAATAAGTGACCTTCATATCTTACATCTGGTTTAAAGGGACGGTCAACCCAGTTAGAAATGTTCTATGTTCATCATCCACCAAGATTTCAGCGTTCCTAACATTCAATAACTGTAATAAAATGGAGCTGTTGGCTGCTGCATTTTCTGTAGTGACACGGAGAGAGCTGCTGGGCGTTCCCTCTGCCTTTTGGTCGAGCCAGCTTCACTCTACACTGGAGAGAGAGAGAGAGAGAGAGAGAGCGGCGGCTCCTTAGCAGCCAAACTTGATAAATTGCAAAACACCACTCTGCTAGCTCAGTCTAGTCACTAAAATATTCACCAGCAAAAATGTTTTCTATCCGCATTAGCCGTTGCAGCTAAAAACACATATTGCTACAGACCTTGGTCGAGCGAGGTTCACTCTAGACTGGAGAGAGAGCGGCGTGTTGAGGTCGTGTTCTGATTGGATTTCCCCAGTCTGACGTGTGAAAGTAGTTTTTAATCTTTAGGCTTTTCTCAGCGTAGAAACGACTTCAGATTCTCGCAGTTTCGTGTTGTTTTTTACACCCAAAAATGACCTTAAAAAAATTTATGCATATTTTAGTTGGCTGTCGCTTTAAAGCCCAAATCTATCTCTTATAGGACACATGCACAGAAAAGTCTGACTGTTGAAACTCCATTAACTCTGAACTTGGGAAATAAGCTTTTAGGTTTAAGTGGAACAGGTTGCAGGAATTGCTGAAACTAAAACAGACTTTTTCATGCAATAATTTTAAGCTTTTAAATTAATGACTTGGTAATTAGTTTCATATTGAACCTTCAAATCATATTTTTCGTAAACCAAGGAAAAAATTCTCCAGTGAGGAGAGATCACTCTACTTGTTTCTAATGCAGGTTCACTTGTTTCAGGAGTTTTCTAGAAATGAGTCAGTATGTTGAAACAAGTCAGAATAAGGCAGATCACTGCACAGCTGTCAAGAAAATGACACTTGATTCTATACAATTTGGAAACAATTTGATTTCAGTTGGAAAAACGTGAAATTATCGAACACCATTGGCAACGTTTTTCACTTATTTTAAGAAAAACGAGTCCTAAAATGTTTTTAGGACTCAATAATAGACTAAATGATTTCTTAAGACGGAGATTTTTTGCAGTATGTCGCCTCCTATTGCTCCTGGGGTTTTAGTCACATTGATATGTTGGTAATTATTGTTGTCACAGCTGCAAAGTTTTATGTCTATAGGAGGAATTATCATACAGATAGATGTCTTTGCTGAGTCATCTGAAATTTTATAGAAGGAAGGAAACAAAACACAATGTCCCTACAGGGATCAATCAGGTATCACATTACTGTTCTCTGTTCCTGCAGTCAGATGTACAGAGGAAGGATAACAGCAGATAAAACTGTGACTATTATCAGATGGATTTTGGTGGAGTCTAACAAACATTGTCTAATGTACAGATACAGAGTGCAGATTGTAGTCCGTAACATTTTTGGCAAGTGAATGAGAACGCAAAAATGTAATCATACAGCATTATTCTTCCAGAGTTTTAAATGGTTTTATGGTTTGAATGGATCCTATGGGTCATATAATAAGACATCCTCAGTTTCGGTTTTCTTTTCGTAAATAAGCTGCAGTCAGCTGTAGATTTTGGAAAGTGCCAACTTACTTGCGCAGAGGCAGGAAAGCTGTTGAAGTAAACTTTCCAAACAGCTGACCTGAGAAGTGAGAGGGCGCCGGGAGGCAGGGAGGACACAACACATTTTCCATGTGCTGGAGATTTTGACAAGTGAAAGATGAATAAATGTTTTAACAGAGTACATAGTGGGATTGTCCTTGGCAGAGACATGGCTTTCATGCTATTCTCTAAAACCCATCCATGATGTTGTTTTGGTTATTGAATTATGAATTTGAAGACTCTGTAATAAACTGGAGCACCACCTTTGCCCTAGACAGGCTTTGTTTATTCTGTTAGACTGAAGACATTTTTCACTCTCAAATTGATTAGCTGACCTCTTGATGCACCGGCTGACAGATTAATAATTTTAGGACTCATTCATATGAAGCAGGTTTGGAGCATTAACTCAAACTCTGGAGCGTTTACTGCTTTAATTTGGTTTGGTTACGTGACAACGTGCCATTCAAACTCAGGTGGCACCAAATAATTAATAACTTGTAATTACAGCTATAATAAAAGTGTATTAATAATGCATGTTTCCAGGGAGTTATTGCATGATATGTCTAGCAGGACAACCCAAATTTGAAATTAAAAATGCTTTCTTAATTTGTAAGCAATGTGAATCCAACATACAGTAGTCAGCTCTAAGTTGTTTGACAGTCAGTTTCTTCCCAAGCAGCCAACAGTATCAAGCAGTTGATCTTGTCACTGTCAGTTGATTGCTCAGAAGGGAAACATGTTAAATGTTCAAATTAGAGTAAACTTTCCCTTTAAGCAAAGGCTTGATGATGTGAAAGTGTAGCCTCTGAAATTCACTGAATTATTAAAAGTTTAATGAATCCAAAAGTCCAAGCCAAGCCAAATAACAAATAGCCTACACAAAGTAAAGCAAACTCATATGAAGTTTCTTGTTTTTAAAAAATTATCGTTCTACTCCATGGAGCTTTTTCTCTCACCACAGATTCCTCTAAGCGTGTTCCTTTCTCTCGTTAGAGGAGAAGCTGCAGCTGCTGTACATGTGCAGTAATCTCTCCTCGTGTTGGATCTGTCTAGGTGGATCTCGGACGAGTGGGAGCATTGTCCCAAAACGTGCGGCAGCCTGGGCTTCCAGATCCGGACTGTGCGCTGCGTCCATTTCCTCCACGACGGCACCAACCGCTCCGTCCACAGCAAGTACTGCAACGGAGAGAAACCAGAGAGCCGGCGGCCGTGCAACAGAGTTCCCTGCCCCGCCCAGTGGAGGACCGGCCCATGGTCCGAGGTTCAGTATCCGCGCTCTCCGTCTGTCTCAAGAGTTTATTAGAGGGGGTGCGGGTGGCGTAACACAGTGATTCACAACTTTTTTCATATCAAGGGGAACTGGGGGGAATAGCGTGTTCCTCCGCATGCGCAAGGTCCTCCCGGTGAAACTCCTCGCTGTCAGGTGAAAAGAAGCGGCTGGTGACTCCACATGTATCGGAGGAGGCGGAGGGAGTCTACACCCTCCCACCACACG
>OMOV01106662.1:0-12500 GCA_900312565.1 Beryx splendens | reverse complement strand
CACTCAGTTAGCTTTTCTACATTAGAACTAACTAATGATCTTGGACCATTCAGTACTACTTCAGTCAACTCACAATTTTAAGGCAGCAAGGAAATATATGTTTTTAATGTGAACTGCCTTAGCAATAGTAGGTCTAACCATATAATAAGGTGGTAAAACTTGAAGTCCCAACAGGATTATTATGGGAGTATTGTGATACCATAGGACATGAAACCATGAAGTATACTGTATATAATAAGGTCGAAAGTAGAATAAACTCAGTATTGAGCACCACAGACACTGTAACTCCCTGTACAATAGTGATTTTTCGTTAGGGCGAAGTGTAAACTTTATACCTGAACATCGCAATACCACTGTACAGTGAATTATGGGCTTCTTACAAAACTCGTTATTACCTTGCAACAAGTTATGCCTGCTCCTTATTGGCTGGACTGAATCAGGTCAGATGTGACAAGGCATGTATGGTATGAGTGCGAGATAATGCAATGATGGAGTTATATCATGAGCTTGGAAGTCGACATTATTTTTAATTAAGCCAACGCGTATCTATAATCATAGCCTATATGTTACCATATAATATAATGCAGCCTACAATACGTATGTACCATGATATAAAATACATCTTTAACAAAGCTTTTATTCTCTTAGTTCCTGTAAGTTCCTGTTGCAGCTGTTCCCACTGACCTGTCCTGTAATCGCTCATTAGTCGTGTGCGTATTGAATGTAGGCTACTTCACACCATATTCTATAATTGTTAATAATAATACGTCACGAGCTTCCTCTTTGAATTTCTTAAAGCAGTGCAAGAAGAAGACGCTGATTAAAGCGCTACTAGCTGGAGTTACGCACCGATCTTCCCCACGTCCCTCTCCAAGCCTATCAGCCAAAAACAGAACAATTTTCGGATAGGCCTACTTTTAAATGAAAGGAAACACCAACATACCTTGACAGGAGAGTGCTATCAACTCACAAATCCTGAAAAATGTGTCATGGTGCGCAGAAATATGGTTCCACACTGTAGGCTTAGAGATGGAGGAGGTGCTACACGCTCTCGAAAGAAGCGCACACACCCCGGCCGTCACGCAGGTCGCAGGGGAATAGGAAGTCAGAACTTATCTAACAAATGCAAACTCTAAGAAAACCAGAATGGCTAGTAATATCGGTACCCAAATACTTCAGAGACGAGAACGTGCGGCGAAAAGCTCCGAGTGAAAGTTGAGTCAGTTTGGCTGACGGGGCGAACCTGCGGCGGGCTGCTTCCCACGTACCTCTCCAAACGCGCTCCAGTGCGCAACGTTTCCACACGAGGGCGCATGAGGAGAGTATGAGCATTCATCAATAACTCTTTGGCAATATTGAGACTAAACATGACACAGGAGTGACGCTGGGGATACTAGTAGTCAGAGGTTCCTCCTGGTGAAAAAGATTTGAGGGTCTGATGGAGGACACTCATCCAACTATTCCATAAACTTTCTCCAACACATCAATAATAAATTAATTTCACACAGTCTAAATAGTTTTGTCATCTGTCAAACATACTGTCAGATTTAAAGGAGAGTCGGCAATCTCTTCACCCGTATTTATTTACAGGGAGGAAAGACAGAGAAAGTTGTGTCGAGGCCAGCAGGGACACATGGCTCTAAAGGTGGTGAATTATCTTTTCTTACATCAAGCAAACTCTTATTTCATTCATTTATTGCCTCATCTCTCCAGACCAATAAATCTTATAACAAGCAACTTCTCAGCGAACATACTGTATATAGCTATGTAAGCTATTTAATTTTTATTCCTTTTAAAGTATTTGCTCCCTGAAAATGTGCTCGTCATAGAATATTCATCATGTATATATTATATTTTGCCTAAAGATATTCGTCTCCCCATAGAAATATACAATTTTACCCAGAATATTCGGAGGGCTTATAATGATAAAAAAAAATTAAATGAGTGGTTATATTACAATTTTATTGTTAAAGTAATTCACCGGGAAAAAAACACTTGATTTTGTTCAGTTTATATAAAAAGTTTTGTTTTTTAAATAAAACTCATGTAAGTTCTGTCATCTGATTTGTATATGTTCTGAGTTTATAGCCTATATATGATACCTAAGTTTAATAGTATGAAAGAGGCTGCTATAATTTTAATATTATGAATATAATGTTATAATATTTTAACACATGAAACATAGATTGTTGTAAAGTCTCACTTATATGGGTGGGGTGAGAAACTAGTTGCTATGAAAGTGGTGCTTGATAGTAAGTATAGCTTGGCATATGAATGTCAGCATATATCAAAAAAGTGGTAAAATTCAAAATTTTCCACGTGTGTACATAGATAATTTAAAAAAATGGGACCTAAAGGCAGAAGCCGTTCGCAGTGCCAGTAATACCTTTTTTGGTGCCAAAATTAATAATCCAGAATCAATTGGTCGGAAATGGACAAATGCTGGGTTGTGTAAGAAAAAATATCCCAGGTCTTACTCGTCTATTAAGTCAGGTTCATTCACTGAGACACCGCAACGTGGATGGGGCAGAGTGACGTCACACGGTCTCCAATATAAGGAGCCACAGGAGCGCAGATTCAGTACACTCACTCCAAGCCTCTCAGTCGGATACCGCAGAAGAAGGGAGAAAGGACACAAAAGGGAGACCAGACGAAGGCATTGGAGTATGAACAGAAACACAGCGGCGGTTTTACTTTTGGCACTGGGCTTTCTCGTCTGCGAAGGGGGTAAGCATGGAAACAGATATTATCTACAGATAACTGAGTTGAGTCTGCCTCAAACGTTTTCTTTTTGATCTCTGACAAAAGTTTGTATTTTTTTGTATTGGTTATTCTATTAAAGATATTTAGAAGGACTCACTAGAAACTATATAACATCCCATTGTAGTATTATAAGAATATCATAGTGATAGCCTAAGGACTGGAAAATTACGCGCGATAGCATAACTCACTATGAAATACCACAGACAACCTATCACATCCTTTTACGATTATTACATGGATGGAGATTTTTCATTAGGATTCAGAGAGTTTGTATAAGACTTCGCCAAGCTGTGTGTTGTTGGTATTGGCTGTTTTCTCAATGGACACCGCGCTGTGTTACAGGTAACCCGTGCTGCTCGGAGCCATGCCAGAACAGAGGGGTATGCACAGCTTTGGGATCAGACGGTTATGAATGTGACTGCACGCGGACCGGTTTCTACGGACAGAACTGCACAACACGTAAGCGACGTTTTGAATTGTAGCCTATATAGCTCAAATAAACCAAAAGTCACGAATATTGTCTATTTTTAAACTTTTTTTTAAATATCATTAATTCACATTCCCACTTGATGTTCACAGCCGAGTTCCTCACCTGGCTGAAAATCTCTCTGAAGCCTTCACCTAACACGGTCCACTACCTGCTCACACACTTCAAGGGCTTCTGGAACATTATCAACAACATCTCATTCCTCAGGGATGCTATCATGAGATATGTGCTGACATGTAAGTCTTCAAGAAAATAACTCTGGCTGAATGCAAACTGAGAATCTGGATTGGGAATTCATTCAAATTCAACTTCTTCAAATAAGTTCTTAGATATTCTATAATAACACAAAATATTCAAATATGCAGTGTTTATCATAATCATGAATAATAATAATATGCTTTATGTTATTTTCTCTCTAGCCCGATCCCACCTGATTGATAGTCCCCCCACTTACAACGCGGATTATGGTTACAAAAGCTGGGAAGCCTACTCCAACCTTTCCTACTACACACGCACCCTGCCCCCAGTGCCAGAGGATTGCCCAACACCTATGGGAGTAGTAGGTGAGTGCACTCTCTCTGCCTTTGGAAAACCTGTTTTCTCAGATTCTTGAATACTGAGCAAAGAGTGGCTCGGCCTCATTACATCACACTACGCGCATGCCAAAGCGATCTGCGCTGCTGGCTGCTGCTCACAGTGTGCTGTGGAAATCACTGCAACCAACCCAGCCAAAATTAACTTTCATGAAGCCACACGAGCCACTCAAAACATCCAGAACAAATCTTTGCAAAGACAGAGTCATAAAGTGGGTCACAAATAACAAGTAAGATCCTGAAACAAGAGTAAAAACCAACCATGGCTTGTTTGATTTTGCTTAAAATGTTTTTACATTGAAAATACAGCTAACAAATATAGCTATAGCTTTCCTTACAAGTAGACTTGACTCATCACATCTCAATCTATATTGTTAGTAGTGTATATTAATGTTCTGCATTGTTTCTCCAGGTAAGAAGGAGCTGCCTGATGTGAAGGTTTTGGCTGAGAAGCTCCTGATAAGGCGACAGTTCATCCCCGACCCTCAGGGCTCCAGCCTGATGTTTGCCTTCTTCGCGCAGCACTTCACCCACCAGTTCTTCAAATCCGACATGAAGAAAGGACCCGCCTTCACCCAAGCTAAAGGCCATGGGGTGAGGAGAGCAGCTCACAATCATCATTTCATATCACACTGTATTCGAAACGGTGCAAGAGAAAGGGTCATAATGGTGAAATTATATGATAGTAAAACATTAAGTTGTGTTGAGTGTGGACATCATACATCTAGACTTCAGTTAGAGAGAGGGAAAGAGAGACCACAGCTGTGATTACAAAATGAATTGAAAATGACACATGTATTAATGTGATTGTTTATGTTTTCAGGTGGACCTCGGCCACATCTATGGAGAAAATCTGGAGAGGCAACACAAGCTCAGACTGTTCAAGGACGGCAAGCTGAAATATCAGGTATGCGACTCATCTTGTTCAAACGGCCATATCTTTAACTTTAACTGGTTTCTACATCATAATCTTGAAGACCACAATTAGTTTCTTACAGTTGCTTCCTCTGTTCCATGACTGTGCAGGTACTGGAAGGAGAGGTGTACCCCCCAACAGTTAAGGACGTTGGTGCTGAAATGCACTACCCTCCTCATGTGCCCGACTCTCACCGCTTTGCCGTGGGCCACGAGGCGTTCGGCCTGGTCCCTGGTCTCATGATGTATGCCACCATCTGGCTCCGGGAACACAACCGGGTCTGTGACATCCTGAAGGAGGTCCACCCCGACTGGGACGACGAAAGGCTCTTCCAGACCTCACGGCTCATTCTGATTGGTGAGTGTGTAAGACACCGATACCCACATAGAACGCTTCAGCGAAGTGCAACACGGTTTAAAATTAGCCGACTTGCTAAGCTGTTAATGTGTCAAAAAGGCTGCTTATCATGCCTTTCACAGCATTGAATAAAGAAAGTTATGCTTTTCTCAGTTTAGTGTCATAGAAGGTTCCCACGCTATCTTTGCAATCAGGTATCAGAATTTCAGCTCTGTTCTGTGAAATAGGGTTCACACTCTTCACACTCTTCACACTCTTCACACTCTTCACACTTCACACGTTATTTTTTTTCTGGAGGGTGGTGTTAACAATGTTGTATATTTGCCAAATATAACTAGGTGGACACACCCTCCTGTAATCAACTGAATAGTCTCTAATGTCTGAGGTTTACAATTTGTCTAATCTGAACATCTCATCTGTCCTGTAGGAGAGACCATCAAGATCGTGATTGAGGACTATGTGCAGCACCTGAGCGGCTACCACTTCAAACTGAAGTTTGATCCTGAGCTGCTCTTCAACCAGCGCTTCCAGTACCAGAATCGCATTGCATCCGAGTTCAACACCCTGTACCACTGGCACCCACTGATGCCCGATGCATTCCACATCGAGGAGCAGGTTTACAACTATAAGCAATTTGTCTTCAACACCTCCGTAGTGACGCAGCATGGCATCAACAACCTGGTGGACTCCTTCACCAAGCAGGTTTCTGGACGGGTAAGAACTACTTGTATTAGTTGTAGTAGTAGTAATAGACCGATTTGCTTTGAGACGTACCACTGATGTTGCTTTGAGACCGTACAACTGACCTTGTGTTCTTTCTTTAGGTTGCTGGAGGTCGAAATGTTCCCGGGGCAGTTATGCATGTGGCCATCAGGTCCATAGAGAACAGCAGGAAAATGCGGTACCAGTCTCTGAACGCCTACAGGAAACGATTCTCCATGAAGCCCTACAGCTCCTTCGAAGACCTCACAGGTGAGACGAAGTGAAGATCACTCAAAAGACCACTAGGGTTAGGGTGTAAGCGATGACATCAGATAGCAAAAGAGATAAGAGGTTATTGCCAGTGCCTCAAGAAATGCACAGCAGTTTTCAAGCAAGCAAGATCCAATCTTATGGCTCTGATGCATGCCTGAACATAAACTATGGACATATTTGAGTATTTGAGGAGAGGGTGTGTTGAAACGCCATTAAACTGGTCTGGACAGATTTTTAGTGCTCACAGCTTTGAAAGTTTGGAATTTATTTCTGTGCCTCCAAAAAAAACAGATGTTCCCTTCAGCTTCAGATAGTGTAAGCAGTTTGTCATGGCAGAGAGCAAGACATAAACAGAGACCTGCTGGAGGATATACTGCTTCAGAGCCGAAGATTTAAACTCCCCAAGAAGCAAGGGTTTAATGTTGATTAACCAACTATGATTTACGAGGAAAGCAAAATGTCTGTATATGTGTTTGTGTGTGTGTGAGAGAGAGAAGAGAGATCAGTATTTATTCTTTTTAATGTGTTTGCTGGATTTCAATCCGACAAAAACACAGGTGGTCGTATTTAGACTAGCTGCAAGCTTCACAGCTGCTGAGGCAGTGCGAGAAGCCAAGCTGAGAAACTAACCAAACCCTTTTCCTCTGGTGTCGTTGCTCAGGAGAGAAAGAAATGGCCGCAGTGCTAGAGGAGCTGTACGGACACGTCGACGCTGTGGAGCTCTATGCAGGCCTGCTGGTGGAGAAGCCCAGGCCCAACGCCATCTTTGGGGAGACCATGGTGGAGATGGGCGCCCCTTACTCCCTCAAGGGCTTAATGGGGAACCCCATCTGCTCCCCGGAGTACTGGAAGCCCAGCACCTTCGGCGGCAGCGTGGGCTTCGACATCGTCAACACCGCCTCCCTGCAGAGGCTGGTCTGCAACAACGTCAAGGGCCCATGTCCCGTAGCGTCCTTTCAAGTGGTTGGCATAAAAGACACGGGATCCATCACCATCAACTCAAGCACATCCCACTCGCGCAGCAGTGATATCAACCCCACAGTCATTTTGAAAGAAAGGACTACTGAGCTCTAATTCTTATTTTATTCGGGGTTTCTTTTTGTATATCTTTGTATTTATTTATTATTTATTGCATATTTATTATTCTATTTATAACATACTGGAATAAGTGCAAACCTGACTTTTTTATAATTATTTAGTATATTTTTGTAAGGTGATCACAGAAAGATTCTCTGCTTGTTTTTATTTATTGAATGAGTTTATGTCTTATATGTTATTGTTCCAGTAACTGGTGACCTCAGAAATAGCACTGGCAATGTTGATGATATTAATGTTTTTAACAACTTGATACTTGAATTTTGGTTTACTTTAGTTTACAGTTTCAACTACATTGTACAATACAGTACTAATGTTGCCTTAAAGTGACTGTCACTTTTTAAAATCTATTTAAACTGCCTCTGTAAGACAGTACAATTACAGTACAACTTGCTTGAATTTTACTATACTGATACATGACTGATCTTGACTGTCCTGATCTAATCTTACCTACAGTAAAGTGCATTCTAACTTCCCTATTGTTTTCGTTCTGTTTTTTCTGCTTTAATACAGTGCCTTGCAATTTAAATTGACTTTAATTATTTGAGTCTAAGCTACACCGTTGTTTTGAACTGTGCCTTAGTACTATAGAAAACTCAACAATATAGTGGGTCAAAGAAAGCCATGTGATTTTGAGAGTAATGTTCTCATACCCCACTGACTTGCACAGGCATCACTAATAAATGCTAATGCTAATAAAGGCAACCTCAATTGCTTTTAAGTATAAATAAAGGTTTGAATGAAAATGCTACCAGGAAGCTGCTGCAAATTTCTCAGAACGAAATATGTTATCTAAGAGCAGACTTATCAAAAACCTTGAGCTTTTCCTCCAAAAGGAAAAACGACATTATCCGAGTATTGGTTTGCTCTTATGGCACAAGGCAGTGCAATTAGTATCAGTGAGCATCTCCCAAAGATAACGAGGCAATAGTAAACTCCATGAACGATGGAGTCTTCCTCAAGGCCAGCAACAAATATGTCACCTTGGTCTGACCTGTAACTGTAGCTTCCCTCTTAGGCCAATAAGTGTCATTTTGAGTGAAGTGGTAAGATGCACCATTCCTCCAGGTTTTTGGAAATGCTGGAAAGCAGTGGTCAGATGCATCATTGCAAGCTTTGTCAAAATCCTTTGAGCGGTGTCTGAGATATCATGGGTGACAGACGGATGAAAGTGCAACCAAAAAAGGAGACCGATCCATAGCCCACAAACGTATACACGGCAGCTCTCCACAGACAATCAGCAAGAGACTGACTTTATCAGCTCGCACAGTTTGCTAAATCTTCTGCATCCCAACAACTGATTTTTTTAATTGCAGTTGCAATATCAGCTTCCATTCAAGAAAATGGATCGTTAAACACAGAAAATCATTTTCACCTTTGTCTTTTCCAGTTCATTCTCTGTGGAGCCATATGTTTGAATGGTATCAGAGAATAAGGGGGGCAAGACAATCTTTTCTATCTTGAATATACTCTTACTGATGAAGACCAAACTGTCCTAAGGCAACGGAATAATTTCAGTGATGTGTTTCAAAGGGGAAATTCCATTGTATTCCCCCTATAGCTCAAATGTCAATAAAAAAAAGTTGATACACTCTGTATCTCGTGTGCACTGTGATTTTCTAAGTTATGTTCTCTTTGCGCGGAAAACAAAATCTGAACTTTTTTTAATTTACAACTGCTGCAAAGAAAAAGTTTGCCTATAAGAAATGATGGCACTCATTTCTTAGAATCGAAGAACATCTCAAACTAATTCAGAGGAATTAATTTAATAAAAGGTCTGTAAGAGGCAATATCTCTTGTAAAATCATCTCGTGGCTCATTGCCACACAGGCTGAAGGAGGTTTATTGTGTTAGACAAGTTGAATTGCTGGTATGTTTTTGTTACAGCACTCAGATTTAGCCTTTGTTTAAGAGGGTGCTTTTCTTATCTAGAGACCTTGTTTGAGCCAGTTTTGTCGTACTTCACACACACACACACACACACACACACACATGCACGCATGCACGCACACTCACACACACACATACACATGCTGTAGGCCATTCTGCACACTGAGGAGCATTCACTTTTCAGCACACTAGATAGTATCTAAAACATGTGGCTACTCGTCAGTCCCACGGTGATCTGCATGCTCTGAACCATGGCATGAGCTTCCTCAATCTGCTTCACAGATAAGCTGTGCCAGGAAGATGGAGCAAAATTCAGGAAGTATTGATCCGGAATTTCTCGCGGAAACTTCTGCATTTCCTTTAATAATGTGCATATTAACTACAGGGAAGAATATATCAGCCTATGCTTCTGAAGCAAAGTACAGTAAGGGCGCCGTGGAAAAATACCACTACTACATGCTAAGTGATTCCTTCTGTGTATTGGTGTTGTTTTGCTATTACTTTATGATGAGTGCAGATTACTAACAATCGTAACAGACGCTGCATGACGTATAACAAATGATGAGACGTTTATAAGAAATGACGAGGTGACCATACAAAGACTGGGCTATAATATGCAATGCTAAAACTTTCCACGGATCTGACGTGCTCTTTGACGGGAACACAGCACAGAAAGAAAACATTTTTATATGAGGTGAGAAGAACAGGGCGCTCCAGAAGTGAAGCAGTGACAATGCCACACTACAGTGAGAGGAAACCTCGCCTCAGTGGTCTGGTCTGGCAGTGCAGCAAAGAGGATCATGGTTATTTTTTCTATGGTGCCCCATCCAAAACAAACATGGCGGAGCAGACACATACAGCCGACCCCCTGAAGGAATGCTGACGTGCCTTGCAGCACAGTGAGCGGTGAGTCAGAGAGCTGGGCATCATCCCTTCTGAACAACACAGACAATGACAAGTTAACTTTCCCATCCATTCACACATTTCTCTCACCGATACAGAGAACACATCAACAACTCTCTTCACACTGGGTTTAAACACACACAGACACACAACCTGGGAAACAGCATTAATTGAGTCATGTGCATCAGTTGTCATCTCAACTGAACCTGATGGACAGTTCTCCCATGTCTTAATCGTTGTCCCCAACTTCAAAGGACCAGGCATAGGACAGCCTGTCAGTGGAACTTTGACTTGGCCCATCACGGCAGAAAATGACCTAATTGTGCGTGCACATTATTAGTTTTCCCGACTCTCAGTGGCCCGAGGGCGAGTATTATTCAGTAGCGCAGCAATGTGTGGTGTGCTCAGGTCCTGGTCTATGAGATTGAGCAGGGGAACACATCTTGCTTTGTGTGTGTGTAATGAGCATGAGCAGGCCGTGGGCCCTGGTGTGGGAGAGGATCAAGGGATTTCACTGTGTGTTTTCAATGTGACCGGTCCTGGCCTTCTCTGGAACCGGACCTGGTGTGGAAATCGTGATCCGAGAAGAGCGTTACGTGACGGACTGCAGGTGGCAGGGACTGGGGTCAACTGGATGCTGGCGCCGGTCGCCTCTGCACGTGAAGCTCTGGCACTGAGCCACTGGGAGAAATGGAAATGGGGGAAACTGTGCAAATCACAGTTGGACATCTGTTCTACAAGCAGTACTAAATTCTCTGAAATTAAATTATACATGAATGTGGCTGCAACTGCATCTGACTCCATCATGTATGCAGGTGGGTTTTAATACAGGTGCATTTTTAAGTCACATTCACCAGGCTTATATCACAACATCTAACCCTGAGGTCATAGGTTCATGTTTGAGGTGTGTTTGCGCCTGTTGTGCGGTAATGAGACTTGTGTCAGCGCATCGCCCCAAGAAAGCCCTGCATTTGTCATTGTCTATAGTGATGTCATTTTCTCTGAGGGATCATGGTTTCACTCAACTTGACATGCTCCCATGAATAAACTTTCATTCGTAGTGATTTATCAGACGCTGACAGGATTGTTTATGTCATGGCGACGGTAGCGAGGCAAAGCCCGGGGCATGAGGGATGTCTGTCTTGTAGGATTTCCCTACAGCAATACCTAAGATCATCATCTAAGTTTCTGTTTCTGCTTATGGGCTGCTTGTTTTGCGGCTGTTAACTTCCTTTAAATCTGCACATGAAAGATTTCTGTGACGGGCAGAGATAGAGATCCAGAAATGAGCGGAAAACTTAGTGGCACATAGAGAAGTGAGATGATGCCAAAGGAGTAAACAATCAAACCACAGGGAAGAAAGAGGGAGGGGCAAGGAAAAAAACAATGAAACTCTGTGTAAGTAAGAGGAAGTAGAGAAGACCAATGATTCACCTAAGTTATTCATCTATTGGTTGTACAATGACACTCCTGGCAACAGCAGGTGACAATATTGAATTCAGATGTTTCACACGTAATTTCAGGAAGTCTACTGTGGGATTTTTTAAAAAATTAGTCAATTATGTAGGTCAGAAGGAAAACGATGGGTCTGTGTGTCATCTCAACAAATACACATGAATGGATCACAAACACTGAAGACAGAAAGAAAGAAAGAAAGAAAGAAAGAAAGAAAGAAAGAAAGAAAGAAAGAAAGAAAGAAAGAAAGAAAGAAAGAAAGAAAGAAAGAAAGAAAGAAAGAAAGAAAGAAAGAAAGAAAGAAAGAAAGAAAGAAAGATTCATTATTTAAAGACATTTTGAGAAGGTGAGCCCTCATATCTCCTCCACTCTCGTCATGATGTCATGCTGTGTGTGGTTATTTTCTGCCCCGGACTTTCTCCAAGCAGGAATGCCTGGCGTCCCATTCTGTGTTTACGCTTCTGAAACCGGCGGGCATGTTTTGTCCGACGTGCGCGTGGCAGAAGCCACCTATCTGCCGGAGCCATATATGGGGACACACAGGGGAAAGGGTCCTCTCCAGTCATACTGCTGTGATACTGTGTCACCGGATGACATCGAACCAGCTGTGATACTGAAACTGTCACTCCACACACAATCAGGATGGGGAGCAGTAGCGCATCATAGCATAGCTCAGACACACACACACACACCCACACCCACACACACCCATACACTCAGTCACTCTCACAAACAAACACAACACACACTCACAAATCAGCCACACCACAAGTACATCATACACACACACATCGCTGTTATACATCATAGATGCCCATTTGAGGGCCTGAAGCAGCAAAAGCAGATGATAGGGGATGATGTCACATGCCAGGGAGATTAGAGCTGATCTTTGATTTGATTTGATCTTTATTTTTCTCGAACAATCAAAACATATAAAAACACAAACAAAAAATAAACAAAAAAATCTCCATACACAAAAATATCACAGTCCATATAAACAACAGAAGGATGAATTCGAGAAGGGGCAGAAAGAAGCAAAAACTTATCTTGTCCTGCCCTCTTCTTA
>OMOV01106617.1:0-10187 GCA_900312565.1 Beryx splendens | reverse complement strand
AAAGTAGGCACTGTACAAATAAACTTTATTTAATTTGACTAAGACCTATATTTAATTAGTCACAAGGTTTAACTGTAACATTCAATAATAATAATAATGACAACATAGCAGTGTATCAGAGACCACAAATAATTGGCTGACCTTACAGTACATGCTTCAGAGAGTGATGTAGATGGAGGTCAGAAGGCCCTTCTCCAGCAGCTGCTGGGGGCTTCTGCAGATATTTCCTGAGTGCATCTGGACAGTTATAGAGTAGATTAGCCTATTACTGTACAAGCAAAAACATGTAGCTGCATGCAGCAGACAGAGGAGGACAAACAACTGCTGCAGCCTGCAGACTACTACTTAAGTTGCACCAGTGGCGTGTTCAACATAACATAAACATAAATTATTACCTAGTTGTGATTATGCATTACTAAAATAAAAGAGGTTGCACTACAACTAAATAGTTACATGCTCAACAATATGGGTAATTATTTGTCCATATTGGTCAGCGAATTTCAGCACAATGTCTAACGTGCTAGGAGGAGCACTAAGCAGCCAGCAGCAGCAGCAACAGCAACAGTTAACCAGATAGGCTAAGTTACTGGGTACAGCGTACAGCACACATTAGATTAGTTATTTTCACTGTAATTTCACACTTCCAATGCCTCTTCAATGTCACCATTTTTAACAAATTCCAAAAACTCAGAAGCGTTTTTCCAAACTATATAAGTGAGTTTCTCAAGAGCCAAACTTGATGTTAAGTTTTTCAATCAGTGGCCTAGTGAGGGGCAACATTCTTCCAACACAGGGCAATCGAGCGCCTGGCTTGTAGTAGACACAGGTCAACCATTTTTCTTTCTCTATTAGATAGAGAACAATCATCTGGGTAAATGTTCAATATACACAGTTTAGGACTTAAACGGTAATGGAGAAGAGGTAATTTGAGAGATATAACGTATCACCGAACTCCAAAAGATTTGAATCTCTCCACATTCCCACAAACAGTGATACAAAGTACCTCAATGAATCTTACACTTGTAACACTGGTCAGGAATATTGGGATCAAATTTATTTAACTTCACCGGGGTGATGTACGTTCTCATTATCCAATTATATTGTATTAATCTCAGTCGGGTATTGATGGTTTGTGTTTGTGCCTTTGAACATATTAAACCCCATTCACACTCTAAGATGTCCTCCTGTAAATCTTGTATCCACTCCTGTCTCTTACTTTCAGAGTTATCTTTATGGTTTTCCATCAGTATATTATATAACTGAGTAACCCGTCCTTTACCGAAATAATTTCCTGTGGAAAATGTCTCCAGTGTGGACATTGGAGGTTGTTGCACTGAACTCTTTAAGCGTGCCTGAATAAAACTTCAAAGTTGTAAATACTTGAAGAAGTGTTTCTGTGGCAAGTCATACTTCGCTTTCAGCTCGTCAAATGACATTAGATTGTTGTCCTCATAGACATCTAGTAGTTTAACGATGCCTTACTTAACCATATTTTAAACCCCATGTCATTTTTAGCCAGGCTGAAGTGTTCATTGCCCCAAATTGGTGAAAAACAAAACAACGCTGGGGAGTCACCCAGATATTTATGTACTTCATGCCAGACAACAATAGTGTTAAATTAAAGAGAACCACAGTTAATCCTTTTGTGAAGGATTAACTGTGGTTCTCTTTAATTTCTTAAAGGGAGCAGAATATAGAAAGCTATCCAGCGCCAAACCCCTTGAGGACAACACTTCAATTTGTAACAAAGGCAGAGCAACTTCTTTAGAAAACCAAAACATTGCAGCCCTCAACTGGGCAGCACAGTAATACCACTCTAAATTTGGTAGTTGTAACCCTCCCCTATCGTAAGGCAAATACAAAAGAGAGAGCCTAGGTCTTGGCTTCCTGTTATTCCAAATAAAATTTGAAAGCAGCTTTCTAACTTTTGGGGAAAATGAAGGTGGAGGAGCCAATGGAATCGATTGGAAAACATATAAAAATTCAGGTAATATATTCATCTTAATTATATTTATTCTTCCCATTATAGAGAGAGGTAATGTTGTCCATCTTGTGACATCTTCTGACATTTTAGCTAACATGGGCTCACAATTCATTGAACTAAGGGTGTTTATCTCTGGTGTGATTTTAATACCCAGATAGAGAAAACCTTCTACAGCGTTTACAAATGGGTGGGGTATCGTTGGTTTTCTTCTCTCTTGTTCATTTAGAAAAATAATAGATGATTTATCTTTGTTCACCTTAAAACCAGAGAAGCTACCAAATTGCCTGATCAACTTTAGAAGGGATGGTATTGATTGTCCAAAATCTGATAGAAACATAATGGTATCATCTGCATACAATGTGATACGATGTTCTAGGGCCCCTATTTTAATACCACAAATCGAAGGGTGTGATCTTATTGCTATTGCCAACGGTTCCATGGCTATTACAAAAAGTAAAGGTGAAATTGGTGAGCCTCGTCTCGAGCCACGAAAGAGCTTAAATGTTTGTGAAATCAAAGTATTTGTAAATACTTCTGCAGATGAATCAACAAACAGAATTTCAACCCATCTATGAAAGTAGTCACCAAACCCAAAATGCTTAAGCACCTCCAGTAGATAGGGCCATTCGACTCTGTCGAACGCCATCTCGTCATCGAGTGACAAGATGGCAGTGTCAGGGGACCCCTCACATACATGAACTATATTGAGTACCCTCCTCACATTGCAGAACCCCCGACAATTTTTAACAAAGCCATTTGATCTGCATGTATAGGACCCTGTCAAGTCTCATAGCCAAGGGTTTAGCAATGATCTTTGCATCAGAGTTCAAAAGTGAAATCGGTCTGTAGGAGCCACATTCTGTTGCCGGTTTACCTGGATTTAGAATAAGAGTGATCAGGGCACTTCATAGCACTGGAGGGAGGTAACCCTGTTTGAAGGGTTCCGCATACATATCAAACAATGGGGCTAGAAGTTTTTCTCTAAATAATTTATAAATGTCTATTGGGAGCCCATTGGGTCCTGATGCTTTACCGCCTTTCATCCTCTAAATCCAGTTCCCTATCCAGCTCAAGTTTTGTATCTTCAGGGATACAGGGAATGTCTAGCCTATCTAGAAAATTGTTCTGGTTTACTGAATTTATTGGATATTCCGACTGATAGAGAGCCTTATAGAATGAAATAAAAGCCTGGTTAATTTCCAGTGGATCTGTAGTTATTTCCCCCTGTTCATTCCTAATTGCATTTGCGGCTTTTTCTGAGTCAAGTTTCTTAATTTGCCAGGCTAGCAATTTACCAGGTTTTTCACCCTGGTCATAGAAAGTTTGCTTAAGCCTTATTAGACTGTTTTCAGCTTTTAGTGTGGAAAGCTCCTCATATTCAGCTTTAAGGGTAAATCGTTTTTGTTTTGTTCGCACTGAACCATCAAGGCTTAACACTCTCTCCAATTCTCTGATTTCCGAGTCCAGCTCAATCATTTTCTGTTTGAATTTATTAGATTTGGAACTAGTGAAACTAATCATTTGCCCTCTAATATATGCTTTAAAAGCCTCCTACCTGGTGGACGCAGAAGTCTGATCCGTATTTATTGCAAAGTAAACATCTATATGTTCCCCCACAAATTTTATGAAATCAGAATCCTGTAACCATTTAGGGTGTAAGCGCCATCTAGAGGAACCTTTGATTAACTGCGAATCTTTGTAAAATAATGAGGTGGGGGAATGATCTGACAAAACAATGCTATCATATGGCAGCAGAGAAGTGGAGATTAAAAAATAATCTATACGAGAATAGGATTGAAATGATGACGAATAACATGAGTATTCCCTTTTAATTGGGTTTTGCATCCTCCATGGGTCGCAAAGGTTCAGTTCCTTCATGAACTGTTGTATTTTCTTCATGCTGCTTTTTAATCAATTTTTGCAACATTCACTTTTGCATGAGACCCCAAGGGAGTCAGAATGCGAAGCAACACAGCGATGCTTGTACCTCAGGAGCATTGCCACCTCAGACACAATGTAGATTCTTGAGGATCTATGTGAGCTTGTGATAGCCATATTGATCTTGATCTTATCAGATCTTGCTTCCTTTAGTAGCTGTTTCACCATACTTTTGGTTTGCCGCATCCTTGGTGGGCAGACTTTGCTGGCAGTTGTCAGCATAAAGGCATCTCTCTACAGAGAATCTACAACTTCATCAGGTTGGCCAATTGTTGACAACATGCCATTGCAGAACAAAGGTGACGCAGTGTGGGCTGCATATATGTTGGGTGCTGCAGCTGTTTCTCTTCCCCACCTTCACAAGTCTGAGCAGACCTGTCTTCAGGGAGGAGGCAAACCTGATGGAACATCCCTTTCATATCAAATGAATCATAAAAATCATGAAATCATATAATTTCATATGAAAGCCCTAAGGTAGGACCTGGTAGCAGTGATTCATTCAGGTTAAAGGATAAGTTTTGCGATTTTGGACCTATATAATTTGTCTCTAATACTTCGACCAGCAGACAATATTGGCTCCCAAGTCAGCTGTTGGTTGAAATGGCGAGCTGCCGCTGCTAGCCATTTGCTTCTAACAAGCAGTCCAAACAAGATAATAATAATAATAATAATGCATTTTATTTATGGGCACCTTTCAAAGCACTCAAGGACACCTTACACGACACAAGGTTAAAAACAGCAGCAATGTATCAAAACATCATAAAATCAAACAAAGCAGTGATATACAGTAATAAGTCAATACAATAAATAGGTATATAATCATCATCAATGCAAAACTCAATGTGGATGTAACCATTAGTCAGGATCGGACCGAATACGCCAATTTGAAAAGCTGCGATTTGACATGAGATCTGAAAGTGGAGAGAGAGTCAATGTTGGGAATATCTTGTGGGAGAGAGTTCCAGAAGCGGGGGGCATAATGACTAAAGGCTCTAGACCCAATGGTAGTCAAGAGGGCAGATGTTGTTCTGAACACTTGTACACTTTGAGTAGGAGCTGTTGTGACGAAAAGTAATTTCCCCCTTGGGGATCAATAAAGTAATTCTGATTCTAAATTCTGATTCTGATGGTGTACTGAATTAGATGGCAGAGGAGGATCTGAGAGTACGTGAGGGTGTGTAGATATGAAGGGGTTCAGAAAGATACGAAGATGCTAGGTTATGAAGGCCTTAAAGGTGAGAAGCAAAATCTTGAAATCGATACAGTATTTAACAGGGAGCCAATGAAGTTGCTGAAGAACAGGAGTGATTTGATCTATGGAAGGAGTTCTGGTAATAATACAGGCAGCTGAATTCTGGACCAATTGAAGTTTATGAAGACACTTGAGAGGAAGACCAATGAGGATAGAATTGCAATAGTCAATACGGGATGTAATCAGGGTGTGAACGAGAATGGCGGTGCTGTTCGGTGTAAGTGACAGGCGAAGATGTTTAATATTGCATAGGTGGAAGTATGTAGACCGAGTAACATTGTTGATGTGTGTTTCATAAGATAATGTGCTGCCTAAGATGACACCCAGACTCTTAATCTGAGGGGAAGGAGGCACTATGGAATTGTCAATCGTCAGACAAAAGCTATCAGGTTTAGCCAAAGTCGATTTAGCACCATCGAGGAGAACCTCAGTTTTATCACTATTAAGTTTGAGAAAGTTGTATGAGAACCAGGATTTGACTTACAGTAAGCAGTCAGAAAGGGAAGTGGGCAGAAGAGTGGAAGTAGGTTTGGTAGATAGATAGAGCTGGGTGTCATCCGCGTAACAGTGAAATTGAATGCCGAATTTCCTGAAAATATGACCAAGAGGAAGAAGGTAAATAAGGGGGGCCTAAAAAAGAGACCTAGGGAACACCACTAGTTAACTGGAAAGAACTGTGATCTCAAATTTTTAAGTTGGACAAACTGAGTGCAGCCAGAGAGATATGATCTAAACCATGCATGAGAGGTACCAACGATTCCAATGGAAGCTAATCTCTCTAGGAGGATGTTATGTGAGATGGTATCAAAGGCTGCACTCAGATCAAGAAGGACGAGTATGGTTAAGAGCCCAGAGTCAGCTGCCATCAACAGGTCATTGGTGATTTTCACCAACGCTGTCTCTGTACTGTAGCGAAAACCAGACTGAAATTGTTCAAACAGTTGTTGTCAGTCAAGTGAGCGTGTACCTGAGCTGCAACTGTTTTTTCAAGTATTTTACAGAGAAATGGTAAGTTCGAAATTGGGTGAAAATTATTCAAATTGTTGGGGTCTGCACCAGGTTTCTTAAGTATTGGAGATATTGCAGCTGTTTTGAGAGATGAGAGAACAAGACCAGAAGTAAGGGAGGAATGTATAATATCAGTTATTAAAGTTATTTTTCTAGATGAATAGGAAAGGGGTCCAGCTGGCAGGTAGATGATTTGGATTTACGAATGAGACCAGATATTTCAGCAACAATTGGGAGTTTAAAAGTAGATAGTGAAGAAATGAGGGGAACATAAAAAGGCGAATAAAGTGAACTGTATGTAATATTGTTCAAAGAGGTCAATTGCTGGTGAATATTTTCAATTTTGAAAAAAAGGTCATGAAGGTGTTACATTGAGCAACTGAATACAGGTGAGGTGCAAGAGTGTCCGGTGGCCGTAAAATATTGTTTACCATGGAGAACAGGGCTCTTGTGTTCCCTTCACCTGACCTAATTAAATTTCCATAATAGGTAGATTTACTATGAAAAGAGCATCCTTATAATGAAGTATGTGGTTGTCATACATGTCTTTATGAACAAGGCCAGTTTTTGCATAAAGGCATTCCAGACGATGGCCTTTAGCTTTAAGCTGGCGTAATTCAGGTGTAAACCAAGGGCCAGAGTGGGTAAAGGAGACAGACCGGGTTTTTAAAGGAGCAAGAGCATTTAAAAGACTGAAGTCCATCACTGTAATGAGAGACCAGTTCATCTGGGGTGGATAAATTGTCTTTGCTGGGGAGGTTATCAATTCCACTAGAAAGAGCAGATAAGGATATGTCAGAATAACTCCAAAAAAGCCAGTCTGTGAAACCAATATGGTAACCAACCGACATCTTTATTTTCACAGTGTGGAAAGCAGCAGCACAGCACCATATTCACTCAGCAGATAGTCTTCTCCCAAACTCTACCGTGCCAAAAAATGACAATGTAGCATGCCTAGAAATCAACTATAGTGAAATTGCACATCTTACAAATTAAACTAGTAAGAGAAAATGTCCAGCAACACTCACAGTTTTTGTCATGGATGCACATGAACACAAGAAATATCTTCACATGGGTGAGTAAATGGAAGTGCATGAAAGGAACAGGTGCAGTAATGTCCACACTAATTCATGACAAGGCTCCCACGATGGCTTGCTATCTCTCATTGGATTGTAACATGCGGATTCCTGGATTCCTGGATTCCTGGGCCTTTATAATTTTCGCTTTATGATGACCACCAACTTGAGGTCATAGTTTGTCCTTTTTATTTAACACTATATCGATGATCATGTCTATTCAAAAGGTTTTTCTGCCTCTCAGGTGAACTTTACAGTTGACCAGATCCGGGAGATCATGGACAAGAAGTCCAACATCAGGAACATGTCTGTGATTGCTCACGTTGACCATGGCAAGTCAACGCTGACAGATTCTCTGGTGTGTAAAGCTGGAATCATCGCCTCAGCTCGAGCAGGAGAAACCAGGTTCACCGACACCCGCAAAGATGAGCAGGAGAGGTGCATCACCATCAAATCCACGTAAGTAGCAGGATAAAGTATACTGTTTGGTCTTACTCAATGTTACACGGTTGATATGGTCATATTGTGATTAAAGAAAATGCATTGAACTTGTATACACTTACATTTATAGTGATTTTATGCAAATAAATTGAAGCAATTTAATTTGCACCTTCACTTTATATCAAGTTTGCATTCCAGATTTTTTGTGTGTGTTTTAGCTCTATTCATTTGATTTAGGCTGCCATAGACCTCGTAAGTTGAATGACATCAGCCTTGCCCACAGTTCCATAGCGATTTCTCCGTAGGGAAAATGAATGGGGTTTCACATAATCGTATCTGTCACAGTCTGGGTTTAATGCAGAATTTTAAAAGTCGGTCCATTTTTAGCTACATATATTTATGTCTGTAATGGCACTGGGTCCGTTGTTTTCTGTTACCGTTTTCTAGTCCAGTAGTATTTTTGCTAGCAACAAGCTAAACACTTATAATCTGCATATAATCTGCGTCACCCGCTGGCAGCGGGCTTCTACTCTGAGCCTGTACGTTGCTTAGCAGCCCTCACCGCTCCCACATGTTTTTATGAAGATATTCCAAGTTTTTACCTTTTTTTAAATAATCAGTTATTTTGGGAGGCAAAGGATCAGCATTGTTTTCCTGCCTCCTGTCAGTACCTTTCTGCAGGAAAACCTGATCCTAAAACAATCAAACAATTAAATGACCAACCTGTTCTCATTCCCAGGGCGTCAAATTCCACCGCTTTGTCACGACCCTTGGCGCTACTTTTTAACGCACTGGGTACCCTTTCTCGTCATTTTTCAACACCACCGGACACCATCTTTTTCCTAATTTTTCCACTCCACGACACCGTAGCCAACAACTTCTGTTACGGTTACGGTTAGACAACCGTTTGGGTTTGGGTTAGGCAACAAAAACAACTTGGTTAAGTTTAGAAAATGGTTTGGGTTAGGGTTACATAAGAAAAACGTTACATGTCACTTAGGCTTGAAACGCACTTTCAACACACTGGGAATCAATCCCCGGTCTCCGGCATCCAAGGCAAATGCTTACGCCCATCCGCCACCCCGACCACAACGCCCTTACTGGCCACCGCTTTATTTCATATACCAATGGTGTTATTCTAAGTTCAGTCTTTTTAGTTTTATCTACAGTATAAAATGTGGTAATCAAAGATGCGATCGATTTAGCAAACCTGTGCTCAGATGAGCGAGCCAGAGAGAGTTGAGAGAGCAGGAGAAGGTCTGCTGGGGGGAGACCTACGCTACTGCCACCAGCGAGTGACGCAAATTATATGCACTGAAGTGTTTCGCTTGTTGCTAGCAAAAATACTGCTTAGACTAGAACGCGGTTACAGAAATCAATCAGTGCCATTAGAGACATAAATATACGTAGCTAAAAATGGACCGACTTTTAAAATTCTGCATTGAATGTAGACGGTGATAGAGGCGATTATGTGAAACCCCATTCATTTTTCCTACGGAGAAATCACTATGGAACTGGAAGTCTGACTTACGAAGTCTATTTCAACCATTTAATGTGGCCATAATTTCTCAGCTTAGGTCTGAAAATTGCATGTAAACTCTGACCTTATGCTCCCTTGTATCCTTGTATCCAGTGTGCCAGAAACAGTAGTTTGCAGTAGGCCAATGCCATCTTCTCTCCAGCTAACTGAAGGCTGTTATGTGTTGCCCCTCCTTACAGAGCAATCTCTCTGTACTATGAGCTCAAAGAAAATGACTTGGCCTTCATCAAACAGTGCAAGGATGGCTCCGGCTTCCTCATAAACTTGATTGACTCTCCTGGTCACGTCGATTTCTCATCCGAGGTGACTGCTGCTCTGCGGGTCACCGACGGAGCGCTTGTAGTTGTAGACTGTGTCTCAGGTAGGAAAGACAACAGAGCACTGGGCCCAACTTAACTGCCCACAAGCCATTCCCACTGTGTGCAAACATGAGACAGACAGCGCATTGACTACTGCTCACATACTACATTTGCAAACACTGGTCACTGCATCACGTGACAAACACACTGCAACTTGTTTAGGTGTATACAAACCAGGGCTGTGCTCAGCCATTTCGTGGGGCACAGAAAGGGGATTCTTGTGCCTAAATGAGTGCCTTTCTTTCAGTTGGATCATTCTGTTTTCATGGATTTTCTGCTCTCTTTTGAAGGAAAAATCCACCCTAAAACACTTCAACACTGTTAAAAAAATCTAGCTACTGGCGATGTACCTTGCATTTATGGGTCCATTTTGTTATTTGGTATAGTTTTCTTATTTCTATTTTCAGAAACATCAGGTTTTGGTGTTAGCCCGTTAGAATCAAAGAGCAAGGGCTTCTTCTAGAGCCGCCATTTTGGACTGACATTCAACAATCATACAGGGAGAAATCCATCGTAGAGGCAGAGAAACCAATTTCTCCACTAACAGCAGCCTCAATAGACCAGAACACAATGCAGCCACAGCTTGTAT
>OMOV01106604.1:9786-20731 GCA_900312565.1 Beryx splendens | reverse complement strand
ATCAACAGCCAGCTAAACGACAAACGTTACTGGTGGTCAGGGCCGTCAGATGGGATTATGTGCTGAGGCTTTATACCTGATGTTTTATTCACTAAAGGTGTTTTTAGCTGTCAGGGGAAAAACCACGCACACACACACACACACGCACACACACACACATACACACACAGTAGCACAGGCAGGCACACATACACACATAAACACACTGGCCACTTAGAATGCAGGTCCATAGAGCAGTGAGGGCAGGACTCACTGGAGCTTCACAAAAAATCTGAGTTAAGACCATGAGATTGGGCTCGGTCACCGCGGTGTGTTCTGAAACGTTTACAGAAAACCTGTCCCTTTTTTTTTTTACACAGAACTGGGACAGTGAACATTTTGGACGGTTGCATCATTATAAAATACATACACCACAACGCATTTACTCCTCAGGCAGGACGGGTTTTCAAGGCTGGAACAGGTGCAGTGCCAGTTTCTGTGACTGCTAATTATATTTGCTGGTGCAGGTGAATTTCGCAATTTTATGAAACTATACCTTGTTTGCTTCCATCAGTAGCATTCACAACTTTTGCACTCGTTTCAGTTACGTACACTGGTAGAAAAATACACAATAGCATTATGCTGAGTATATTATGGTTCAATATGTACGATAACGGTTTCCCTTAATGGGTTTATGATGATGGAAGTTGCTTACAGTGGTACAAGTTTAGTCCACGCCACTATTTTTTTTAAAGGAAAATATGTTAACTGGGAATAAAACTGCAAAAAAATGTCTTTGGTACAGTACAATAGGCATGTTATACAGGGGTAATACAGAATTTTCTATTCTTTGTATATGGAAGTGCTGAAAGGAAAGATGGAAAAAAAATGGTGGCCAATTCCTAAGTTTATGTTGTCCAAACGACTTAGGAACTCTTCCAGACGAGATAAACTATATTTTTTTCACCTTGCCTTTCATGGCCTCCGTACTGAAGCACACACATACATGTATAACTCACATGCATATGTATGTGTGTCAGCAGAGAGGTCAGAGTGCAGGCTCAGGCAGGAAAAATGCCCACAGAGCAATTTAGTTTAGTGTCTTGCTGAAAGACACTTCGCTGACCCTCCGGTTACAGGGCGACCGCCTTCAACACTCCCAGTCCCAATTATCACCATAACTGCACAACACAATGTTCTGGCTCCAAGACGGATTCTGTATTTCTTTTGTTTCACATACCTTTATAGTGATATATTGTTACATGCCTATAGTTCTAAGCATATTATTTTCATCTCCTGCTATACTGCCAACCTGTAATTCTCTCTCCTCCACTCTGTCATACAGTGAAACATGCCCCTTACCTCTGGGTGCAAGCTTCCAAATGAATCAATTAACATGGGAGACATGAGCAAGGTTGGATAATCAAAACACAAAGCCAGATGTGAGAAAGTCTATAAGTGCCACTCAATCCAACTGGGAATGACAACTATTAATGCTTACTATACATTAGGATTTCCTCAATATTGCAAAAAAATAAAGTATGCTTACTTGAGGCAGACATTTTTTAATGATGCCTATGCATCAACTGATAGAGACACACCCAATTTGCCCCAATTTTTTCATAACATTTCAAAAGTTTGCAAGACAGTTGGATGGAAACATAGCTATTGTCGCCTCATATAATAACTCAGTCTAGTGTGACAAAAAAAAAGGTCTACTAGTAGTGTCCAAAATTAACTTGGCAGGTGAACCAAGGGCTGGTAAACTAAAAAAAAAAAGACAAACAGGTAGTGTGTGTTCATTTAAAGGTATAATATGTAACATTTCCGCATTAAAATGTCTAAAAACGACTAGACCTATGTTATATTTTTTTTTTTTTTGTTGCTGTGTTCTGACATTATCCCAAATGTTTCCAACAATGTTCAAACCCACAGAAATCTGTCATTTTATTCAATGTAACGGTCTGTTTCATTTGGTCGCCTGTCAATGGCGTCATCAGAGTTTTCCATAAGCACCAGCTGTCAGCTGGATGGCCGGACAATTCCAGTGGACTACTTTCTTACTATTTCAAGTCACGTCACCGTCACCGTTTAGATCTTGGTTGTTTTTAACTATATCTTTTAACCGGATGAAGGATTTTAGTCATCAGACGTCTGGATCTGAAGTTATCAGAGAAACAAGCTGAGCAAACAGCTCAGCTCACAGCCCCTCCTGACGTCCTCTGTCCGCCGAAGAGCTTCGGCGAAACAGTGATTTTTAACGTGAAACTGCTTTATTCAGTGTTTTAACAGTTTTAATTATCGGGTCCGTTTGTTTTGGAGAGGAGGAGACCTCTGCGGATAATTCAGCTCCTGGTAAAAACCTCCTGAACAATGAACACCGAAGGAATCCTAACCTAAAAATAAAACGGCAATGGTGGTTGTTTAACAATGAAGACAACAACTCCCATGATCCCACGCTACTTGACGACGTCATCAAACTCCGTCCTTTGTTATTGTTTTGATTGAGAGACCCCTAGCAGCAGAAAACTACATATTGTGCGTTTAAAACTTTCTCACTCAATTAATCAATGCCATGGATCAAGTCTGCAATTCATCATGCAGTGCTGCAGAATATCACAAGAAAGCATTTTGAACCATCAAAGTTAGAGAACAGGCAAGGACCAAAAACTGTGTAGGCTAACCAAGGCATTCAAATGTTATCATCTAAAAACCTACCAGCCAGGGCCTTTTTGATTTGTCTACATATAAATTTTTATGTCACCAGCATTTGGTGCTTAGTGTGTGTTAATTTGGACCCTCTCCAGTGCTAATAAAAAGTGCTACAAATCGGTACAGCTGGAGTCTTTACATTCATTTACAACTGGGTGACTTTTATTGTGACACAGAAAACACCCAGATAATATCCTCCGCCCACCAATTAATTAACCAGTTCATTTATAAAAGGCCCTGCGGCCGTCATGCAGCCGGGATGTGACCTCTCCAGTTCATACGGAGCTGTTAGCTTGAGGGTCATCGAGGTCTTGTGTTTCTGCTGTTATACTCTCTGTGATTAAACTGCACTTTCCCTGAACCGGCGGTAGCAGGATTTCTCAAAGTACAGCACTCTTTGCAAAAACGGCACTTACAGTATTTGCTACAGTTATGTGGGAAATTATCCAAACCTGTTGTGGACAGTAAATGTGAAGCAGGTTACAGGATAAAAGACAAATTGAAAGTGAATGTTGATGTATTACGAGAAAACAGGTAAAGCGAGGAGTTTGCAGTAAAGTTGCTTACAGCCTCAGATGTGTGTAGATTATTCCCTGGCTGCTCTCCAAGCTGTCACTCAGCCCTTTGTTGACTTACCCAGCTGTGATGAGAAACACTCAGCCATGGCTGCCCAGTGAGCCCAGTTAGCTTTTTGATTTATTGAAATCCACTGTTGGCCGGTGCTGAGTCACCAGCTCTGTGGTGAAAGCCAGACTGATATTTCACAGTTCTTGCCCCTACTTTCGGTCCACTTAGTGTCATCATACTGTCAGACATTCTCCTCCGCTCACGGTAGCCATGGATAGAGTCGTTTATCAAGCGAAGCCACAATTGACAGGGGACACTTGAGTCCAGCGATTGATGCATAAACCATGGTCAGTATTTTGCTTACAAATCTACTGCTTCTTTCAGCTTGAAAGAATATATACATCAGCAACAGCAGCAAACCGTATATCGGGATGTTTAATTATTATTTTCTGTTGAAATCTGCTATCGCTGTGGACGTGAGTGTAAATGCCAAGTAATTTTCCACTAATGTACCACATCTGTGATTAGTAATGGGCCATGATCATAAAGCATGTCAGCTTACTGGATGACTTCATTCAGTCCAGCTAGCTCTGGTCACCGTGCAGAATGTCCCACACAGCATTAGCTCAGGCTTGCAAATCCAATCCCGAACCTCTATTTAAATACAGAGACCTGCTCGACTGCAGTGGAACAGAACTAAAAAACATATTCATACAGTATATATTTTCAAAAGTATACATAAATCAGTGCAAAGGACTGTGCATGTGCGTGTGTGACAGTGTAAGAATGGGTTAAGTCTTATTAATGTGTTATTTCCTTGCATTAATGTTGTAAAAGTATAAATTGTCGAATTAATAAATGCTTAAATTGAATGTAGAATTTAGTTAAAACAACTAAATGAGTTAAAAATGACTGTGGCTGTGTTTTTAAGTATTATTTTTAGGCAAGGCAAGGGATTTAAATAAATTATTATTATTAAAAACTGTGTAGCTACTTTTGAAAAACCCTGTCTTTTGCAATGAATATTAAAGACGGATTTACAAACACATGTAGATAGCAGATATGATTAATAGATGATGCAAGTGTCATAATATTTTCAGTCATGTTTACACTCGTAATCATGAATATGTATATTAAATGTGTGGAAAGTTGTGGTTTAAGGTGTTATTTGTGTTTTTGTGTGGAGTGGCAGCTTGCTTGTTATAGCAAGTTGTGCTGGTTAGCATGGCACCATTTAATACTCATGCTACTCATACTCACACCAGCTGTTTTAAGAATGGTCTAATGTGGTGCAAGATCATTCTCAGAGTATTATTTTATTAAGGCACTTGATATTTAGATGCTTTGCACAATGAAAAAGTAATGTTAGATCAGCAAGTTGTTCATTATAGCCACATAGTATGTTACCACACCATGGGGGGTGTCATGTCGGACCAATAATATCCTTGAGGTGTACAAAATGCTAAACGTTTTATTAAATCTTTTTTCTTTTTTCTTTTACGTTTCGAGAAAAGCCTCAACAGCCTCTTAAAACCCTGCGGTGACTGACACACAGTCCTTAGCTCGCCCATGCAGCTCGCTCTCTCTTTTCAGACCAGTCAGTCATATCACAGCATTTCTCTGCCACATGGTGCCATTTGTGGCCACAGAGGTGCTTAAAGCGTAAAAGCAAAATCTTTTGGAAATGGTCAATATCAACACACTTTCCGGATCATTACTTTTCAGCTGATTGAACTTCACACTTGGGTCTGAAATATTTCATACATGAAATGAAAAGAAATTCCCGACACCGCGGGTGCCCTGGTAAAGGCTAGAATCCCATTTGCTCGTTCGCAATCACAGGCAGTTCTCTTTGCTTCCTGACATGGACCTCAGCCTCGTCTCACAACACAAATTGGAGTCTAAACATTCGCGGTCTTAATTTGTCTGGCGTTTTAAATCATAATAGCTGCAATGGTGAGATTGAAACTGCTATCATGTTGTTGCTGCAAGAATAAAAGAATGATTATATTCTTAGCTTATCTTTAACTGTCTGTTGTGATTCAATTTTCACCACAGTGCAAGTCCTGGCAAAGACTTCTACATTTAGAAGCCTTATCAGAGCTTCCTTTCAGCCTTACCAGGCCTTTGTAGAAAAATCTATCTCTGCGCTCGCCTCTTCCACTCCCCCGTCTTCCTCTACGCCGCGCCTCTGGGACATCGATGATAATCGCTATAACCTTAGACATATGCCAGCATCATCACAATCTCTGGGCAGTCTGCTTTTCCATGTTGACCATATAAACATCTCACTGCTTTCTTATTTGTTTGCTTACACAAGTTGTCAAGTTGTTATTAATTGCTTTTAGACGAGATATTTGAAAGTCCTCATTTGTTAACCTTCATTTGTCACAGACTCCCCAAGCTGATCCCAGGCAATTACTCATTGTTGAGGATGGGATGATGAGCAGTCCATAATCAAGCAGCTCAGAGTTAAGAAACTCTCTTTGTGATTGATAGCGAGTTGTCACTAATGGCAAAATAATAAAGGCACGGTGTGCCACAGGGATGCCTGACAGGCAATGGAATTGAGAAAAGATGAATTAATTACACGTCTCCTCATCGAAATAGTCTAGCGTTGCCTCTACTCGCTCATTCTAAGTGTTTCCGTTTTGCCCTTGAAAAAGTTTTCCTTAAGGTTTTAGCATCTCCAGTGAATCAGATGTTGAAGACAATACTATCTGACATGCGTTCAAACACTGTTTTTGGTTTCCAAGGCCAGATTCTTAAGCTACTCGAAAAAAATTCAAAATCTGTGTGTATGGGACCGAAGCCAAAATCAAGGGAAATGCAGAATAATTGAGGGGTTTTGAAATAACGTGTATAATCCACCACAATGATAAACAATTTATTTCGCCTACAATATACAAAATGCTATCTAACGCATTAAGACATAAGCCCCCCCTTTCTCTAACTGAACAAAACATGTGATCTTTAAATTCTCTGAACATAGCTTTAATTTAATTCTCTTGTCTTTGTCACCGACTATGACGATGTGAGAGGAGAGACAAGAATGGGAGAGCAATATGAGAAAATTACAGAAATGAATGCGAAGACAAGTTTGATTTGAAAGCGAGACAAATGGTCAGTGTTTAAGACATTCATGGGAAGTCTGTGAAGTTAATAAAGACATATTTTCAACAATGACTATTGGACAGTGGATATTGGATAGTGTGACGGTAAATAAACGTCATCATGATTAACTTGGGGGGGGATGATATGAGGATAGCTGCTGTGTGCAGCTATCTGCCATTATGGTTTGAGCAATGGTTCTGATATATAGGCTAGTTAAATGCTTTCTTATGTAAGTGTTTAGATTTATTGGCTTCTGTTGGGTCTATACTGGATACTGTGTCCTTCTAGAAAGTTGGGGATAATAGTGGAAAAACTTACTGCATATCACTGTAAGTTTACATCTAATCAAGAACAAGAGTTTCTCAATCAAATATCCAGTGCTCTGCATGCATCTATTTTCTATTGCATTGCATACATAATGAAAAATACAGTAAACACTGCCCAACAGAAACAACACAATTAGCTTCCCATTCATTTTTTTTGTAATTGCCTTTAGGAGACAAGATTTTTTTCACCATGCTGCACAACTGTCAGTTTTGTCATTTCCTCCAAAGGAAGGTTTTAAGATAAACGATTCATTAAAAGCTGAGCATACATTGATACGCGAAAGAGATATCACCTTTTTCTCCTCAGACTGAGAAGATAATCAGCGAGCAGCGGGCGTGTCGCCTGGAGCCGGCGACATGTGAGTGTCAAAACATGTAAAGCAAGGCTGCAAGTTCTGTCATGATAATGGCTTCCCATCAAACTCCAAAATGCAGGGCATCACATGCTTAATAATAATAATTAGGTAATGCAAAATCATCTAGGTTCTCATGCATATATAATTTCATGTATTATACTGTATATTAATTATGTTATCCAACTATCAAAGTGAACTTTGAAACACAAACTTTTGTCCCAAAAAATAAAAGGCAGATTAGGTTTCCAGCTGGGTCGAAGTGAATAAAAAGCTTCCTGAATGTCAAGAAAACAAACCCATGAAAAATGGAAAGTCTTTTGAGAATTGACTGGCACTGGGTCTTTAGTGTCATGTAATGTTGGCCAAATTTCATGTTTTCCTCCAAAGACAAAAACAGAGAAATGCCCTTGGCAATATTCCAATATACCAGTTGCCACCCACTTGAACTGTTGTTCAGTCAAACTGAACTAATCGTCAGGTCCTCCCAAGCCTATGGCATTATTTACTACTGCTTTATTGCTATTTATTGCACTATTTCTTTAGCAACAGAAACACTTCCGCTTCATGCAAGTGTAAAAAAAAAAAATTCTCCAAATTTTACTGTTTCCTTTCACTTTTTCCAATTCGATACATCATAATTTGCAAAAAATACTTTGATGGAATCCCAGCTGCTGTTAAGATAAGTGCATCCAGGCTTCATATTGTATGTTGGTTGAAAGTATTTTCTGCGATTTCTCATGGACACTCCTCATCATTCTCAAAGTTAAGAACAACCGGTGCTGCCACTGCCTGTAATAACACGCTGTGAATCAGGAAGGCATGTTACAGCCATAACTTTGTGAATCAAGTGTCATTGTGTGATGACAGACAAGTCCGCTGTCCTGTACCGTCGACCAATGAGCCGGGGCTTCAACAGGCCTATAGTTTATTAAAAACGCTCAATGGCAACGGGAGGGGGGTTACACAGAGTGCAGCATGTGCCTTTCATCGTGGCATGACAAACAACTGAGGCACAGTAGGGGGGGAAGCCAAATAGTAATGCGTGTGCCAGGAGGCAGAGTGCAGACAGGAATACAAATGAGGGTGTGTGTGCAGAGGCTTGTGAAAGGAAACTGGTCTTCATAAATCTGTTTCAGATATGCTGAGAAAGGTCAACTGTTGTGATGGGAGATTGTTAACAATGTGCTGAACATACATAAATGTTAAGATGTCGAAGTCAACATAAATATGGCTCACAAAAACTTAAAATCAACTATATACACACTGCAGCAGATATTGCCCACTTTTATGAAAGGCCCTGTATTGTGTAAAGCTGGATTCCCCTCACCTCTTTAATTATAAAGGAGTAGGATGTGCTATCTAAACAGAGCGGAAGCATCAAAACGCACGGTCGCCAACTAAATCCACACAATCCATATTAGAAAAGCGAGCCTCTAAACGAGCCGTTTGGACTTCCATAACTTTGTGACGGCTCATGATCATTTCTGTAAGAAATAATAGACTAACAAAATGTTGTTTTCAAAGCAGTTGAGCGATTTCCATTGTTTATTTACCGGAGAGTTTTCCTACCTGTGGCTGCCGGCGCTGTAGTGTCATTCATTTCAGTCTTGAATCGGTTAGCCAATCAGAACAGAGGGGTCATTAATATTAATGAACCTTAAATACACAGTGACAGAAACAGCCTGTTCTTGGTAAGGCTCAGAGAGATGCTGGAAAATGAATGTGTAAAAATGGATTGAGAGTGTTTTTGGTGCATGACACCACAGACACAGCTTTGAATGACCTCAAGACATAAAATAAATCACTGGAAACTGTAGAATATGGGACATTTATAGTGTGAACACCAAAAAAACTCCTGGAATCGTATCTTTCTAGTTCCGATTTTGGCCACGTTCGTATGTGGTCCTATACTGCAGATCTGATACACATCTGATCCATATCTCACACGCAATGCAACCTGAGTCTCAGATCAGAATTCATTTGATTTTTTACCTCAAATTCCACGGTGCAGATCGCTGTCATCACTCCGCTTTGGCACTCTTCAGAAAAAGATGGAGGACAGCAACAACGATGGAAGTTATCTTCATCAACGAACAAAGTCTCACCCGATCTCCACTGCAAAAATTCCTTAAAATTAATGCTTGAACCACAATTTCACCAGCTTCCATGATGTACTGTCTCGCAAATATCACCTCATTTGGGTCGTTTTACAGTAGAGTGCTAATGTCAGATATGGGCAGCCTTAGTGTGAATGTAACTGAAAACTTTATCACCTCGCTCTGCCAACATCGGTGGATTGTCTTTCTATGTTTGCCGCCTGTGTTGACACACTTCCATAATTCGTGGCGCCAAGTGGGAGATATGAGAGACTACAAAAATTCCCAATTGCACCACTTGTAATTATCACTAGCGGGCTGACGTGAACAGTTTTTCCCATTTGCCAGCTCATGTGATGTGATTGCAGCATAATCATTTCAATGCCTTTTAGGGAAATAACTTTAACAAACCCAAACAACAGGATCAGAGGTGCAAGCTTAAAATTTCAGAAAGCCATCAGACAGAGTTTGTGGAATCGTCTCTCCATTAAAGGGTCATTTATTGCAGGAAGGCTGACAATGTGACATTTCAGTTTAGGAGGCCTAGTTGTTAGAGAGACTGTGCTGTGATCAAAAGGTCATAGGTTTGATCCCTGCAAAAGCCAACTTGCGCTCTAAGTGTCTTTTAGAAAGATACTCACTTCCTACTTGCTCAATTAGTTGGTCGCTCTAAATAAAAGTGTCAGGAAAATGCCTAAAAGACATTTTGTCCAGTCCCACAGCGTATAGGCCTAATTAATCATCAGTTTATTTGAATGCGACTCAACTCTCTGGTTCCCTCAGTAGCCTTTATTTCTCCTGTGGAGGAAACAGTAACGTTCGGCTAATTCACCTGGTACTTAATGTTAGCAGCTGTAATTAAAGCATAGCTCATAGCTTGTTTTAAAATCCCAGTGCACTGTATGTGTTATTACACTCAAGAAAAATGATCTATATTGTATTTATCACCATACATGATCCAGCAGTTCGTGCAAACTAATCGCGATGAAGTAAGTTTGCGCATTGTGTGACGTCTTGTGAATTTGAACAGGAGAAGAGGATCGTAGTTTCAGTTTTCTCAAGTCTTTTCCTCCCTGAAGAGGTTTGATAACGTTGATAGGAATTAATTCAATACATAACTGCAAAGTGGTTGCATCGCGGGGGCAGTGCATCAGAGAGCAAACACACACATTTTTTTTCTCTTCTGTTTTCATGTGCACAGTATAAAGAATTCTAGGTAGGAACATGCACAAATACAATATAAAGAAGGATTTATTTCAGAAATGGTCCTTGGTTTGTCAGCGTGTGTGCTGGTGGATGGACAGGCATGCAGGGAAACACACAAAGAGGCACAACAATTGCAGTGCATCTCTATGGATGCAGGATGTAGTCAAGGCGAGATCTCCGCTGTGCATTTTGATAAACAGATTTCTAAACCCTGTGCGTCTCTTCCTGCAGGCAATGCAGCGCTCTCTGCCTCCCCTTTCCTCTCCAGCTCTCTTTTCCAAGGGTCTGGAGTGGAGCTGGAGTTTGCAGCCTGTAATGTTGCTTAGTAAGCTAGTTAGTTAGTTATGCAGTCTGCTGTCCAAGCAAAGTCATCCTACTTGTGGGATAAACAAATAAACAGCACTTTCTCATAGTGTTATGTTCCGTGCAAGCAGGTTTTCTAAAGTCTGGCACTGTGATGAAGTATTAAGCTTTAAAGCCACTGTTTAAATTTTGCCTGTAACTCAAATAATAATAATATATAATGTACTTTATTTGTATAGCACCTTTCTTAACAGTATTACAAATAAAGTACATTATATATTATTAT
>OMOV01106597.1:0-11493 GCA_900312565.1 Beryx splendens | reverse complement strand
GGCCTGTCAGACTGGGCGCACAGGTCTTCTAGGATGGGGATCTTCAAAACCTGGCTCACATGAGGTGCAGGGTCCTGGAACATGTGATCAAAGATGAGATCCATCAACTCATCGACGTAATCTGTGAAGTAACAGCAACACAGAAATCATCAGTTCCATTACAAGAGTGTGCATCACAAACTAGTGTAGCAAATATACAATTTTCATTTATAGATTATTTTATACTTTAGTTTATGCTTTATGACGTGTATATTTACTGAATTTTCATATTTACAAAGTTTTGTGTGTGCAATAAAAATATGTTGGTAAACATACTGAAAGTTGATTCAGGCCGGGTTTCCACCGGATGCGGAAGGGCCACGAAGCGCCGCAAAGCGTAAATTCTGGAGCGCACAGGCGCTTGGCTGTTCCCACCAGACGCGAATTTCTCTGCGCCGGTTAGCAACAAAACATCATAGAGTGTAAAATAAACAAGAGCACAATGTCGCAAACGAGTAAACATAACTTTAACTTACACACGGTTGCAAACCTCGACATGTTCTCAAGCCCAGCTGACTGTAAAGTTACTTGGAATAAACTGTAAACATTTAACAGTTAATCACAAAGTGGCGACACTTACCGATTGTATGTTTGCTGTTGGCTCACGTCCAGTTAGGATAGATCCATCTTTCAGGTGCAGTTGATTGTTTTGTGGACATTTTGCCATGCTACGCAGCTATGCTACAGACAACTCCGCATTCAGTTAAAAACTTGATTTTCTCCAGAGGGGGTCTTTAACATGAGACTACTAGCCACTTATAAACCTAACTTATATTAGATACATTAGAAAGTGCACAAATCAGATGTTTACAGACAGTGACGGCTATCTGACCAGATACTATCTAACAAGCTGACATTATCTAACAAAATCAGTCAAATGCATCAGTAATGAAATTATCAGTTCCCAGTGAAAAGCACAGCACAGAAATGGAGCAAGTGTCGTCCTGTTAAGACAGCAAAGTCTTGACTTCCAATATGGTCATCAGAGGATGTGTTATGTCCCCTGAAATCCCTATATAGGCTCCATGTGAAAACAAGGTGTCGGTTAATATTCCTCTGCCGCATGACTGAAGGCGGCGTGGACACTTGCGATTTACAATGAGGTACTTCAGGGGAGCATTTTTATGCAATAATTCAGGACATATACTGCACACTGTAACAATTAAGTAAGGAAGAGGTGTTGTGAGGCGCCCCGGTAGAGCACCGAGTAGAGCGCGTACCACTTAAGACTCAGTCCTTCCCGCGGCGATCCGGGTTCGAATCCGGCCCGCGGTCATTTGCTGCATGTCCTCCCCTCTCTCTTTCTCCCATGCCTTCCGCTTTCTTTCTCTCACTGTCTCACTATCAATAAAGCATAAAATGCCAAAAATAAATCTTTTTAAGGAAGAGGTGTTGTATGCCTTTAGCAAACATGGCTGTCTCAATGACAGCTCAGGCTATGTAGCTGTTAACAATGGAATAATCCATGGAAAGAAGAAGGCTCTCTCAAAGAGGGACGTTATAAAGGATGACGGAACCATGAAGATCATAGGAACTAAAGCAAAGAGAGCAGCAAACAAATTAAAACCCATACTGGCATGCCCACTTCTATGAGGGCACACCTTCAAGTGCATGTCATTCCAAGTATTGAAATCTGAAAAAGAGAGAGATACAGATATCTTTTCAAACATGGAAATGATGACTGCTATCTCCTCTTCTGCTATTCATAAATGAAAGAGAAGACATTGCACAAGCACAATGATTGCATGGGCATAGCTGGAGAAGATATACCGGCCTATGTAAACATGGTCATATTTCCTCAGTCGTACAGCAGCATCTCACCTTTGGTCAGTCATTTTCCTCCATCATTAAACCTCAAAGGAGGAAAATCAATAGTATTACAGCACTACTTTGTCACTAAACAAAACAGAGGAATACCTAGATGAATAAATAAGGTACGGGGGAAAAATATGGCCCTTTATCTCTTGCTTTTGTGTATTGCAGCAGAATCTTTGACAAGTGATTTGAATGATATTTTCACCAACCAATGGGATTTATAAGCACTGTCTTTACGGCAGGTGCCTTGGATCACAAGAAAATAACAGTCTTATAGTGAGGTGGAAGAAAAGAAAAATTGGTTTTGGAAGAATAGGTGGAAACAGTCACACAATCATTGGTAGTAACTGTTAAGGGGAGCAGTTCAGTCAACCATACCTGACTCCCAAAATACTGTACGTATTACTGACGTCATCAGTAATACTTTTAGTAGCTCTTCTATGTCAGTGCATCATTTACCTGAAACTAAAAGTGTTAATGCAGATGGCACATCTAATACCCCATATACAAGGAATGGATTTATTATGGTAATGTCTCACCCAATCAAAATGTCTTTTCTTTCCTCTCTGTAATATAAAAGATGTCCTTGGAGCTTTGTTAACTTCGATATTTTTAAAAAATCTGTTGCGGCAGATGTGATAGACCAAAGTGTTTATAAGCTCCAAGTACCTCTTATTGCTGAACTTTTGACCCATATTTTTCATTTGACTATGCGCTTAGGTATGATCCAAAAAGTTTAGAAGGCAGCTCATGTTCAATCTCTTCAGCAGGGTGGTAATTCTTATGATCTAAATAACTATTACTCTATCTAACAGCTCCTCTGCCTAATCATTTTTGAATCCCTAATTAACTGTCAATGCTGTGAATTCCTAAATGAAGGCGATATTTGGCCTGAGAGTTAGAAGCGGCGCAAATTCAGCTACCTTGTTTCTAAATTACATCATAACATTAGAAAAGAAACACAATTATGCTATTCAAGTCAGTGGATTCATTGAATATAATAAAAACATTAGTAACACTATTTTTTGAGTAATTAAGCCCAAAGTAGAAATAAAGAAGGTCATCGAGGATTGATTTTGGGCCCTTTTCTATTCATCAGTTACACTCAGTGTTGTATAGTTAATTCAAAAGTTCAGGGACTTTGTAATTTTGACCATTTTGACCTAAAAAGTAATGTATTACTAATGGTAATGGTAATGACATGAGCATGATGCTAGATTTTTGTGACAGCAGTCAGTGGAATTTGTTGTTCTTTTGATTTCTGTGAAGAAATGCAAAGTTGGTATGGCATCAATATTATGTATCTATGGCGAGAGTTGGCCATGGTCATTAGGCAGCATTGATTAAATGGATGAAAGGACAGGTGGTATTTCTTTCATTTCATTTTTCAATCATTTTTCTTTTTTCCATTTACTTTTACATTTAACTATCCATATTGATACATCAGTCAACCTCAGGCTCAATTTACTTCTATATATATTTGTCCACAAAACTAAACTGGTGTAAATATGCTGGAAAGCCATCAGAAAATATTGTCCATAAAATGCAGACGACTGCTTTTCATTTGTAGGAAAGCACCACATTCAAAAATAATGTTGATCTCTGTTACTTCATTCATTCAATTAACCCAACTCATCAATAAGAATATGTACAATCAGTAATACTTACATTTGTAAGCCATAGCACTGCCATTAAATGATTTTTTAACTAACAATGGACAATCCGATCATCTTATGGCAATGTCCTTGGTATTGATCTTGACTGTGGCACTATGGCAATATATAGACAGGTGCAAGAAAATGATATGGCTTATTAAATGAGTGGTGACTTGAACAGAAGGCCTACCTACAGCAACTTCTTTAGCTCTGTAATCATGTCATAACACTCACTGGGTCATAACACTCACTGGGTCTGAGTGTCTGGGGATATACATGTATAGCCTAAGTTTACAAGATTCACATCAATATCAAAGCTTTTCCCTGAAGAACACAAAACACAGGATATTTTCAATAGATATATGAATACAGTTTACCATCATGGTCTGTGTTCTTACTCTGTCAATATTATGTCAATATGATCATACCAGCGAAACTCTAGATTACAGATGAACTAAAGTGGCCTTCTCCCAGCCCTCCTCTGACTGCCCCCCTCCTAACTCCAATCTGTCAACAAGGTATTTAAATAGGTTTGGCAGACTCTATGCACTTGGATGCTGTCTTGTCTCCCTGAACATGTGTTGAGGAGGAAGGTGGGGTTCCACTGACTAAACATTTAAGAGATAATGGTGCATTTTAGAAAATTCCCACACCTGAAACACAAAACATCAACTTGTGATTTGGGTACAGGAGAAAAGTTTTACCCCTCACGCCCTCTAAATGACAATATCTACAATGGATGAACAAATATCTTGTGTGATTTAAATGTAATCACATCCTGATTTGCTTTTCTGCCAACCTACAATCAAAGGACCATCAGGCTACTATGATTGGCAATGCTTCAATACATTTCAAATACAGATTTTCATATGGAAGCTAGGTTCACATGGCAAGCACCACCAGAAAGAAGGTTCAGGGACAGAGAAGCAAGTGCTGTGGGGTCTCTTGATGTTTTTTTCAGTGTTATCACTTGTGGTGTGTGACTATTAAGCTTCTAGCACCCTCATGTGGCCTCTGAAGGTAACACTCCCCAGGTTAATTATAGGCTCATAATATGAAACAGCACTGGTCTAACAACACAAAAGCCAGCTAGTATCTAAATAGATAATAAACCAGAGGTCTCCAACCACGGCTCTCCAAGAACACACCTTCAACCATAGAGGAGGAACTAATCAATGAATGAAGTGTTGCTGCATACAGATGGCTCTCCACGGCACGTTGTTGGAGGCCACTGTGATAAGCCTTAGGATGAGCGTTTGACCGTGAAGCACAGGCATGTTCACTTGTCAATATTAAGACCGGCACCTTAACTACATGGTGAACATACTGTATGCATTACTGCATTCTTTCTCTTTCCATTTCTTGGGGTCATGATTTGATATCACCACAGTTTTCTGTGTATTGCCTTTTGGCACTTGATTAGACAATAACTTTAATGGACTACATTTTCAAGATATATCTTTCACCATTTAACAGCAGTATTACGAGCGTAATTATAACTCTGTGACATTATTGGTATGCTTTCTTGAAAAACATATATAACATTAACTGTTATCTATGTTATACTGACTGCTGTGCTGTTATACTGTATATCAGTACAGCTGTGATTTGGTCGTAGGCACAAGGCCCCGAACTGGTCTCTATATGGCCTACAAGGGTCATGGGAAGTCACTGTTAATATTCTTGATTACCTTACTGATTTCTGTACTGATTCCAAGGTACTTAATGCCTTCTCAGGGCCACGTCAACACAGTCTTGGTTTTGGCATAAGGGCTTCTGCTTCCCATATCCATAACTCTAGTTGTACCGTAGAACCTGAGTAGTATCCAAGCTGAGTAATTTCACCTTTCAGGTGCAGAACTCAGACAAGTAGAGTTAAGTACAGATGGACATCTGCATATAATGACAATTTGTGTTCTTCCCCACATACCATGATACCTTTGTTGCAACATAATCTTACACAAACACGTGAAACACGAACTCTGAAACAGATTTATGTGCTGTGAACACGTATTATGTGAAAATAACATTTCTCCAACACGAAATGAATTGTGTTCCCACACCACAAATTGAAATACGTTCCTCTGCAATGAACTGAAATACATTCCTCCACCACTAATTGAATTATGTTCAAAAGGCTAACTGTTTTTCTTTAATGATCAGCACTTTATTTGGTTTTTAACCTGACATAACAACATCAAACAATGGACAACTGTAGAAACAGAGAGAAGGACTTAAATACTATATAATAAAATAAAAAAAACTGTTTATAGTAGTGTCTCTTTCACGTAACTGTTTTGTGCTGTGAAAGCATATTTTTACACTTTACGTATCACACGTAATTTGGTGTTAACACCTCATATTCATTTCACGTTTTTCTGTAAGATCAGGTTGTACCTGGTCCGATGGGAACCTGTGCCCTACTGTAGCTGGATGTACTGAGATGACAGCTCCTGTATCCTTGACTACACAACTGTTATTTTTAACACATCTACTCAGACATTTCTTTCAGACTGTTCTATCTTAATGCTGAAACTGGTATTTTCAGCCTATCCTACTGAAGGTGTGAGCCCTACCTGTATACTGCCAAGACTGACTGTGTTTATTTATCACTTCAGTCAGCAACACTAGACACAAGATAAAACCATTTATAACAACAAATGGTAGTACAGTTATGTTGGCGTTCATGGCTCTGCTAATTCCCCCATGGGTGTACATAGAGCAGCGCAGCAGACTGGGTGCAGCAGTGTACGTGGAGGTCATTTAAACAGACTGCCTTGTTATGAGGTTATGAGATTTAGAAAGGTGTGGTGTGTGTTGTTCCACTGGAGGGATTAGGAAAGGTGAGTGCACATGTTCATGGGAAAGAAGTTGTATTTGGGGGAATTTGCATGTCATTTTGACATTTTAATAATTGTAATTATTTGGGCCTGGAATTATAGTGACCCAGGATATGCCAGACTTTTGGACCCCAGATATATATAAAAATCCCTCTGTCAGTGAGAGTAAATATGACAATAGTGGAGTACTTTATCACCTGTCTGAAATGGTCTCCACCTCTTGATCCACATGTGCCCCTTCTGGCCAAGAACTGAGTCCAGTCAGAACGTTGCCCCCCCGGGCCTCTGCATCTTTCTCACTGCTTTCCAAGAGTCTGAATCCTTTTATCCTTTTCCTGAGAGGAAAGGATAAAAAAATGCTTCTATTGGAGTTCGATGTGTGGAGACATTTGCTCTTTGATTTGAGGTTGTTGCTTTCAATAAGAAAAAAGGCACTTAAACAGCCTTTAATTATTTTTTTGCTTGAAGAGTGCCTTGGAACTACCTTTTCACTGAAATAAATGATAACTTAAAGCGAGTGCCCTGCCTACTCCCCTTTAAATAATTGTATCATTTATAACTTTTATCAAGACTGAATGTTCTTTCATTTATTTACAAGTAATCCACTTTCACAGCGCTGGCTTCAACAGTGTTACCTCCTCAGTCCTTGAGAAACTGCAGATGTCCACCAAACCAGGAGATACCACAAGCATGGCATTGTTCTTCACCAAACAGGGTGAAACTGTTAACAGTCTGAAGTCTGAGAGGTCAGCCAGTACTCAGAGAAGAAGAGAGAGACTGAGGAGAGACTCAGTGGGTGCTTCAACATATGAAGAGAGACTTTGTGGTTGCTTCAGTTTATGAAACTCCTGGAATTGCTGAGTATTGAACTGAAGATTCATTGCACATTTTTTCAAAGAACTGTTTATACCAAAGTGTATTTGGACTATTTTCTTTATTTCTCCATATAGAGACAGCAGGTTTCAGGTGTTCACTTAAGATACATCTGTGCTGGCACTAGCTCATGATCAATTAAAAACTCATGCGACCATTCAATATTACATACATTTGATTTGGTTTTTTGAATAGTAACATTTTTTCTGTATTGATTCCAGTTGTCACTGGTTTCAGTTATCCATGCAAATGAAATATCCATTATCCAGTTTTATGTCAATTCACCATTTTTGGTCACTCATGCCGAGCTTAGCCACTTTGCATCATTCCAAACAGACCTCTCTCATTGGCCGCGCTCTATGCAAACCCACAATTCAGTACCTTTCCATCCAGTCTACATTACCTGCATCACCTTCCACCGGTGCGCTTACTCGCAAAACTGCAGTACAACAGCTGACAAAACTTGCAACTCCGGGTGAAACTGTTAAAGAACATTCACAATGACAACGGTGAGTACAATGCTATCACCCTATATAAAAATCACAATACTGCTCCTACGGGGATGTGTAGTATGACTGTGGTACTCAATAGTGAGTTTATTGTGACCTTATTGTCTTTATAATTTTCTCTTATATCACTATAATATCCCAAAAACATTCCTTTAGGATATTATATGTAATTTATAATTTTGCAGTGATATTTGTATAGGCTGTTGTTCTAAAACTGTATTACAGAATTACCACAGTAAGGTTTTTGTAAGGGCTACAATATATTACAGATGTTACTAATGTTTCTTTATTTTATTTTTTTTAATTTCCCCCCTTTTTCACCCAATTTGGTCATCCAATTGTTCCCCTGCCTAAGCGGTCCCGGTCGTTGCTCCGCCCCCTCTGCCGATCTGGGGAGGGTCGAGACTCTCACATGTCTCCTCCGACACATGTGGAGTCGCCAGCCGCTTCTTTTCACCTGACAGCGAGGAGTTTCACGGGGAGGACGTAGCGCGTGCGGAGGAACACGCTATTCATGTCAAGTGGAAGTGACATTGTATTACTGTTTAACAAAAAGACAAATGACATTGTGTATAATACAGCTAGTTGACCGCAGGAAAAACAAAGCTTCAAACTTTATATAGACTTTAGGCTATAACACATTCTCTACATATCTAGATCTAGATATACCTATATCTAACAAACTCTGCACTTCATGGACAGAATCATCCCACTGACCTGCTGTCCAATAAAACCTTGTCTGATGGACTAGACATGGCTGGTTATCTATATCATTGAATTTCTTCTTCTTTATTTTGCATCTCACTGTCAAGACATGATGTGTTAGATGGGCTATGGTGGCTCCACATAAGGGCAATAGTAATGTCATATTGTTATAAACATATGATGAGTTTCCCCTGGACAATGTAATAAAGTATACTGTATCTCCAAACACATGGCTAAGAGCTGTCCAAGAGAGAAATATTATTGCCGAGTCTGCAAGGTTGCTATTTATTCTAGATCTGTTGTGGTAGCTGTACAGTAGCTATAGTCAACGACATCTACATTACTTCATCTATAAGCTGGCATGGTATATAGATACATAGACAGCTTTAAAATGCTATACAGCAGCTTTAAAGAAAGAATCAAATAGGTCTGAATTTGTGGATACATTTTGAAGTATATTCTTCTCTATAAAATTGTTTAAAGTGATTACAGCATCTCCCCTTTAATCACTGTTGTTCCACCTGAAGATGATCCAACTGTAAGAATTAAACATGAGGATCGGGATTTGTGAAGCTAATGGGCAAGAAGTTTGCCAGTTTTATCCCCTTCTTCCTAAATGTTATATCTGGCCAGAGCAGCAGCTGCTCAGCTTGCATGGTGGATAACTACCACTTCTAGTACTCTTCAGCTTGTAGCAGCAACTGCTGCTTGTTTTGGGGAGGAATCAAACCATCCTTCTTCCAGGGAGGGTTATAGATTGGTTTCGCACATTCACCCTCTGGAATTAAATGAATAAGAGAGTATAAGGCTGTGTAGGCATGCTTTCAAGGCCTCCCTAGATTATATGACATATAAGGGTTGGAGTTGATCTCTATAAATTTAGTGATTTCAGGAATTGAAAGAAGCAAACTTCTTTTTATCAGAAAGCAACTGGCAATTCAGCCTCCAATGTGGCTTATGTGGCTGAACAAAAGATTAATTTCATTACAAGGGGGTGTTATCAGAGATGACAATGCTCTTATAGGTCCATTAATGCTTCACATGATCTTTAAGAAAATAAAAATAGACTGAAATCTTGTCACTTTCATCATCATTTTCACTCAGCCCATTATAGAACCTTTTCATATTCATGCAATACATACTTACATAGGAGTGTTTGTCAGTGTAGTGTTGCATAACTTATACTGCTGTCCCTGGGGGTTTTCCTGTTTCACTGATACAGGGTCTGAATCAGACTGCTATGTCACTCTGCGTCTCCCCACGGCATCGGCAACCACCTACCAGACAAAAATCGTGCCGAATAGCCGCAACCCGGTGTGGAACAAAACGTTTAACTTCAGGGTCCCCAGCCACGTGAAAGTGAGGCCGCTGTATACTGACATTTAGTCAGTGTGAAATGGATATTACATACTAACAATCTTATTTAATTTTGTACAGTGAGCACCAGGTTAAGGTTACTTTGTCTCCCATGGGCGAAAATTGTATTGGATTAAGGGAACCGCTGCATCGAACTAGACATTACAATAAAAACACATTAAATAGGAACACGTGCAAACATTAGCCTGAGATAAAAACAACCAAGCAAATTAGTCACAGAGCCATTCACTGTTAAGACTTACACAGATTCTAAGGCAAACATACACATCTCAGTACATAAATTAAAGTAACAGCGCATCTCACTTTACATTCTTATAAGCAAACAAGCGGTTGGTGGAACCTGCAGGTATCTTAGAGCCTCCTGCTTTTCTGTCTGTCCTCTAGGAGTTGTCCATTAATAAGTTTAACTGACCGAGGGATGAATGAATGTTTATAACAACTGTGCTTACACAAAGGGACCCTGTACCTCCTTCCAGAGTTCATTAGCACATACTAATGGGGGGGTGAGGGGTGTGGGTGTTCCCGTAATCTTCCCTGCCGACTTAACCAGACTAAATGAGCTTTAAATTTGACCGTTAGGTTTCCAAACCAGCTGGTAATACCATAACGTAAGATGGACTCTATAGTAGCTCTATAAAAAATTAACATAATATTCCCGCAGACACCGAAGGAAATGGAGGCGCTGATGGATTCTTGCACAGACATTTTCCACGTGTGTGTGCCAGCTAAGCTCCCTATCAATGTGGACCCCTAAATATTTGTAAGAAGTGACCTGTCTGATGTCATGGCCATGTGTAGCAACAGAACCTAACATAATTTCTTCAGTTTTACGTACATTAATGTGCAAGTGATGCTCATCACACCAGTCCACGAACCGGTCCACTCCAGCTTTATAGCTGCTAATGTTGGAGTTACTTGTGAGGACAACAGTGTCATCTGAGAATTTCTCTACAAATTGATTAGGTTGGGAGCTGACACAATCATTTGTATACAGAGTAAACAAGAAGGGTGAACTAACGCATCCTTGGGGGGGCCCAGTACTGCTTACTACTGTATCGTAAATTTCACTTGTTGTGGTCTGTTTGATAAAAAAGAGAGTACTAATCAAAAAAGGATTAACCTTCAACTTAACTAATTTTTTAAGCAGGGTGTGTGCATGGATAGTATTAAAAGCAGAACTAAAATCAATAAAAAGCGGTCTGGCATATGCAACAGGACTTTCTAAGTGCTTCAAGACGAGGTGCAGTGTTGTGGAGATGGCGTCATTTGTGCTGCGGTTTCTTATAAAGGCAAATTGGTATTGATCTAGGGATGGCTCCACCTCCCTATGTAGTTCCTCTGCTATGATCCTCCAATGATTTCATAACATTGGAAGTTAAAGCCACTGGCCTGTCATCATTATTCTCCTGGGGACAAGCCTTTTTGGGAACTGGAATTATAATGGATTCTTCCCAAAGCTCTGGCACTGTGTGTGTATCTATAGAGAGCTGAAAGAGTCGACGCCAAGCCGGTGTGAGCTCCTAATGTTCTTAAAAGAAAAGCAGACATGCCATCTGGCCCCGTTGCTTTGTTAGGGTGTAGTTTTAAGGACCTTGGTAACAGTACATGGAGCTATTAACATTCTGTCATCACAAACATTACAAGTTACTTTATCTAAACCTTCCCAACATTCCTTAAAAG
>OMOV01106572.1:8425-23318 GCA_900312565.1 Beryx splendens | reverse complement strand
TAATATTGGATCAGAAAACAAAGTCAGGTTCAGGCGTGCAGTTTTCTGTCTGTCCCCCTGACGACCACCGGGCACCGGCGGTCATGCTGCAGCAGCATCCCCCCCCGGCTGAGGCACGTCTCTCTGGGCTGATGCCGTTACAGCTGCCCTGGTCCTGGAGAAACTTAGCAGCTTAGCTTAGCTGCGGCTGAAACGTCGCTCCAGTTCGCTTCCTCCGGAGTTGTTGTGTCTGATTCAACAGCGCGATATTCGGCTTCGTGTCATGAAACTAGTTTTCTTCCAAATATACTGATATTTTTAAAGTATTTAGTAGTATGATATTTTAGTGTCTGCTTTTCCCTATCGCCAGTGTAGCATGGGACGGGAGTGTTTTGGGAGACCCACATTTTACCTTCCATGAAGGCATCACTACAGAAAATGTGGAAACGTGTAATTTGTAGTTTTAAGCCGATCTCCATTTAAGCCATTTTTGCAGGCAAATGAACAGAGAGCTCTGGGTGCAGGTAACATGGAGGAAAGTTAAACATTGTTCATTTGCATATACTACCAATATTGTAATGATACAACGCTGGTTGAAAATCGGCAAAATTGTCCTTTAAATGCTTGGTTTCTTTTAGCTTTCTTGTGTATTTCAACCCTTGTATGCCACGATGAAGACTTGTGTTAAAAGGACTACTGTACCTTAGGTCTTCTTGAAATATTTATAAGCGGAGCAAAGCATAAACACCTTTGCCGTTTTGGGAAGCACTGGGTTGCAGAGGACAACTTCTTTTCCAACAGCAAAAAATATCTCTATGTGTCCCTTCTTGTGCTGTCTGTACTAAAAATAGAGTTCACAAATTCCGTGTTTGCAGCATGGTCGGTTTAAACTGTTTCAAATCAAGTAACTGAACTACTTTCTTCAATAAAAAGCATGAGCATACTGTATCAGAGAACACAACACTGTAGCCGCATATGGGGACACCGAGGTCCAGACCTCAGTAATTTCTACCTGTTTGGAAATTGTCACTCAGCCACAACTGCTGGCAAAATAATGTTCATGCAATGCAATACCGCCTTTAGCTTGCTAGCTAGCCATTTAAAAACACAGCATGCAAATTGTAAAGAGTTTCCTGAATTTATGTCAAACAAGGCTGTAAATTACTACAGAGGTGTCTTACCTTTGGGTAAATGAGTATGAGTGTTGCCGGGTTGTTTTTAGGTAATTATGACAATGAATTTACTCAGTATGTTGTCAGCATCATGTAGGTAAGCCACAAAAAATAATTGTAATAGTTCCTACCAAAAGGTTTTTGCAAAAATCAGACCAATTTTTTTTCTGTACCAATATACTGTAGTCTATGTCTTTATAATGCAAGTAAGGGTTTGATCATATAGGTGAAGCCTGCTGAGGCTGTTGCTTGTGCTTTTGCCTGTGTACTCTGTAAAGCACTTTGGGTTGCCTTTGGGTATGAAATGTGCATAAATAAATTTGCCTTGCCTTGCCTGAGGCTTGACAGCAGGATCTGATATCCAATCAAATGTCCAGCATGTTGTCAATGGTTTCAAGAGGAATCATTCTGGAGGGCCTAATTCAAAGAAACATCTGTGATGGCAGGAGCCCACTTGATAAGCTCGGTGACAAACTTAAACTCTCAACCCTGTATACAGCAAAGCCTGATGTCATCATTTGTAGGTTAGTACATTGTTATTTTGACATGTGATTTGGTCTTCTGCATGAATGCTCATCTTGGATTATGGTACAAAGGACTGCAGCAGCAAATCCTGTGTACTGGTAAATGCTACTGTATATAGACATGCTTGGTAAATTGCCTTGAGCAGGACAACACTCTGTACCCAGCCGCTCTTCAGATGGTGGCATTCCTGGCAAATGCCCAAATTTAATTTTAACATGATAATTGGGGTGTTGTGATCACTGGAATTTAAATGGCCAAATATTTATGGGGAAGGACCCCGCGCCCTCCAAATGTTTGAATTTGTGGACCTCACCACAGATTTTGGTCTGGTTGTAGCCCTGGTGTTACATCATATTTAAAAACAATGTCTATACAGAGTTGAAAGTAGTATAAGTGCGCACACCTTCTTAATGTAAAGAGTATGAGGCAGCATATTCTTTTCCAAGCTTCTCTCCTCCTCTATGAATTCAGCAGGTGGAGGTAACAGGGTGTCATTTTTCCTGCCTGGGCCTCCTGTCAGCCCCCCAACATTGCCCACGTTACATTAAATTAATGGCTGGCTTTTCTCAGGAGTCCGCAGCGGCGTTATTAAACTGCCTACCTGTGTTACGATGATAGATCTCCCCCAAACTTTGGACCCCCAGCAAGCCCCGGTTACCCATAAATGCAGAACATAAAGAGATTGCTTGTGCAGACAACCAGTATAAGCAATGAAATCAGGCTCCCCACAGCTGACTGGGTCTCTATTTGGACAAAGGGAGGGCTTGTGCCGGGCATGGAATTATAAGCAGCCAGCAATGCAAGCTGACCGTGTTTGACTTTGATGTAAACATGGCAAGGAGGAGAATAAGAGAGAGAACAGAAGAAAAGCATAAATTGGGGTGTCATGCCTTAGCTGTCAGTGTGATTATGTTTTTGATAATGGCTGGATCAAATACTCTTTCTAATTTGTTCCACGATAATAATTGTGTCAGTGAAAATGTCTCGAAGCTCCAAAAACCACCAAAAAAAGAACTGACTTACCTGAGCTGAACCACTTATTTCCAGCGGTAGAGGTGAAATAGAGGCAAGTAGGGAAGAACTGCTTTGGTACAGTACAGAACTTATTTAAATTCATCATGATCAAAATAGTTCAGAATTGTTCAAGTTATTACACCATTGCAAAATCATGTAACGATCCATCAAAGGATGCACAAACCTTCCATGAAGACTGAAGATCAAGAACTGTGTCTTGAAGCACACAGTAATGATGTTTTTCCAGCCCTAGCATAAGCCTGATACGTACATTTTCAATTCTTTTCAAAATGACAACAGAGCAAAACGTCTGAGCGAGACTCTAATGCCACGAGACACGTAACACTTTAAAGGCGAGGCATAAGCTTGACAAGCTTAATAACCACACATACAGTACACACTGCAGCGTGCACATATTATGGCTGACACATAACAAAACAACAGGCTCTAACTCTAACCAAGTAGTAACACATTAAACAACTTCATACATATTCTAAGTTGCAGCAAAAGCATACAGTGTAATGGGCTACAGGTGATTAATTATGTAACAGCTTGCTGACAGAAACTAGAGAACCTAAATCTTCTGCTGCTTCACAGTCACAGTCATGTCTGCTTGCCAATTTCCCACCAAGCCGTAGTGACAAGCCTATGGATGGTGCGTGAGATAATGGATGGTACTAATGGTCAAGCCTGGACCGCACATTAGGATTCCGGTCGATTTTGAGCATTGCACACAGGAACTGCTGCCAGCAATCAATGCTAGGCTAATGTGCGAAAAGGAGTAAGTTGAATGTCAGTGTTGCTAATCAATAACTATTCATTTTCAGCAACCACATTTCCACAGATAGGACACCTAATATTGTGTGATTGGATAATTACCATGCCCAATTAAGGCTGTGTGACACTAAGCGACGGATGGTAGATGGAAAGAATCGGCGGCAAGGTGCTAATGGAGACATGCGCCAGACTCTGATCGACATTGGGGAGATGGATCTTGATGTCTGCAAAGTGTGGGACGCCAGCTAAACCTGCAGCAGTCAGATAATCCGCTCTCTACCTCCGCGGCACCAGAGATAATGGATGTCCATCCTCTCAGATTCTGCTCTAACAGGAATACGCTGCTCCAAAGGGAACAGGACACAGCCACTTTACCACCGCTACATCTGTTGCTATTCTTCCCCATTTTTCTTCTGTATTTCTTCTTTCTATTGCTGAATTTTGTTAGATAAATAATTAGACGACAGATAGTTATGAAATTCTCAACAAATGAGTTGTTTTCTATATCTTTACAGATACAGGAGACACACTAAAAGCCCAGCTGCAGCCTCATTTGGCCAGCGCAACCACTTAGATCAGGGTGAGGCTGAGCGGGTTTGAACAGATTTTGGGACCATGGGGACAGAAGGTCAGGACAGATTATCTTGTAGTATGATGGAGTGACAACTCAATCCCATTCGCCCCGATCCAGCTGAATCCAGCCTGATAATTTCAAACATGTTTCATTTTTGTGACTCAAACACAAGTTCCTCTGGAATAAAAATAATTACTGTAGGCTTTTGCGTGGCATTCAAAGTAGATGTAGCCGCCTCCACCCGTGGGTGGATCTGGTGTTCTGACAGTACATGCAGCTAGGACCTCCTCCGTAAAGCCATCGCTCTATGCATCTTCCCTGGTCACTTCTCTACTTGATCACACAAACTCCCATCCCTGCATACTCCTTGTTCAATATTCCACCGCAAATACAAACTCTAAAACGTAATGTCACACTTTTGCACAACTTCTGTCACTTTGCAAACTTTTACTTACCACAAATAATATCTTTGCTCTGGAATACAGTTCACCTCTGGAAGAATTAAGATCTAAATCAAGCCTTAATTAACAACATTAATTCTATACTACAACAATGCTGTGGGCTAACACACAATGTGCATCTCACATATATTATCACCTACTGTACTTGTGAAAGTGGTTTTAATTCTTATTTTATTCTGATATCTAATGTGATAATTAATACTCTACTTCTTTGAGTTGCCAGTGTAGATGCACAAACAAGTTGAATACCAGGCAAGTTGGTATTGGTTTAGTATTGATATTGTAACTGATCTATCACAATGACTGTCATTATAGTGACTGTATCATTATAGCAGTCCATCTCCTTGTTGTTCACTTTTAACTGCTATATAATAATTGACTTGGGTGTATTCCAAGGATAAATTGAGGATTTCCACAGACTGTAGGACAGGAAATAATTTGTGATTGATAGCATCACTGCTTTACTGCCGAGTGAAAACACCTTTACCAAATTACAAGCATGTTTGAGCAGATATGGTTGTTTAGTGTGCAAAAAGGCTCTTTGTTATTGTCTGTCACTACTGAAGCATATAGGCACAGGTGAAATTAAGCCAAGAGAAGTCTAGAATTGCCAAACTGCAAATCCGTCTATTAAACAGATGGATTTGATTTCTTTACTTCGGGACAATGAAGTTCATGACTTTGACAGTCAAAGCCCTCTCTGACTCAAGAGAGGGACATTTCCTCTAATCCTTGAAATGGACCCAAGCTCTAGTTGTAGTGGATTAGCATTACTTGGGGACATCCAGCAATTTATCAAACATACTCAAAAATCAAAAAGAATGGAATTCAAATAAATTGTTGCAGTGCGCTCTGACCGCAACTATAACTTCCAAATAACATTACAAAAGCTTTTGTACTCATGTTTTGATAAATATGAGAGTAAATTAGCATTGAGATGAGATATGAGATATCAAAGTGAGAGTGAGATATCGAAACTGGCCAAAGGAAAATCTGAAACAGCATAAGAAAAAGTCATTAAAACCATAAAATTGAAACTAATAAAAATAAAAATCATTTGAAGAGAATTTGATCTTTGTCTATGAAAAAAAAGAAAAACACATGTCCTTGACTAGGACTTCTTTGGTCATGGTGAGGCAGACTTTACTCCCATAGCCCCAAATCCTACACTGCCAATGTCCAACAATATCACCTTAAGTTTGAGACCCTTTAAGACCAGGAGTAGCTCTAATAATCCTCTATAAAACCAGAAAAGTTGCAGATCCAGAATAGACCAAATCAGCCACTTTTAGCAGATTTGACATAGTCAAATGGAACATTTTAATCTAGAGCTAAATCCAGGCATATCCACAAAACTGGATCTAAAAATCTTGCAGCATGTCCGCACCATGACTCATCTCATCCACCTGCATGCTGCAGAATAGCTCCAAAACACCTAAAGATGAGATTCTGATTCATAAATGATGGCATCAGCACACCTCCTCATGTATAAAAACTAAAAAAAGACTGGAAATGAGCCAAAGTGCTATTGATGGTGCACAATACTGACATTGAGTGCTGATTACCAGGCCTTGTTGGGGCTGTTCAACTGTCCCTGCTTACTATAGGAATCCCTACCTTTTTTTTTATTTTATTTTTTTCATGGGGGTGCAGGAGTCTGTCAAAACTGGCAAGTGCTAAACAGAGATGCTCCCTAACAAAGACAGCTGTGAGAAACATTTGCACATTTTCCTTCGGATTGGAGGAAATTCAGAGGAGAGCTGCTCTGGACTCCCTAAATTGGCCCAAATATTATGTTCAATTATGTTGCAGCTGTAATCAATAATGAACACCATGTAAAAGGGAAGTACCTATGTTAAGCTAACACGTGTGATTACTGCACCGTATCATTCCTCTCTGCTTGTTTCGGTTCCAGGACGACTCTGACAGCAAACCTCATTCAAACAGAGTATTAGAGGCTTGTCGCACCAGGCACGCTGCTTGTGATTGCTTTTCATTCAAAGGTTTAACAGACACAGAATGATTGCATAGCTGTATTCTTCCCCAAAAAAAGCATATTTAACATTGAATGTTACTTTCTGAACTTTCTAAAACATTACTCTCAATATCCACACAAAATCTTCCATTCATTCTTTGGCAGAAATGTGAGTGGCTTGGAAGGCTGTATCCAGGAAATACAGCATAATAGGCAATGTCAGAGCTGCTTTGCACCATATCATTTAAAAAGAAATTGGAGATATGGGACGGTTTCAACATGAGCCTTGGTGCTGAATTGAATTGCTCAATATCACTGGAAACATTTATCTTCAACTTTGTTTGGATTTATTTGGCAATGAACTGTTTCTGAACCGATACAGGAAATATGGAATGAAATTAATTTAAGCAAAGACTTCGGGCCAGCTACACATCCAAGTATTTGCAGCACTCTGATTATTCCAAAGGCGTTTTGCATGGAATTGAGTGATGAAGAAAAAATATAGTTCATCAGACCATTACCATGGATTTCCCAAAGTCAGCATGTTTCAACAATAAAAAACAGTTCTAACAGCCAAAGACTGATAGTATATATTTTTTAACTAAAGCTAAAAAAAAATCTGTTTCAGTCACAGAACATTAGCCTCTTGTGTTTGATGGAGCAATTACTAGTGAGTAAGTGTTTATCATCCTTTGGCAGCATACAAGCTGAAACCATTAAACAGCTTGCAAAAGCTGACCCTATTAATGGGTTTTCACTGCATATAAAAGCACACAGGGCATTTGTTTTATTACCCTGCTTTTTTTCCTCGCATGGCTTTGGCAGGTGGACAAATGTAGACTAATACTGCTTTCTGTAATTCAAGTCTTTGGGAAAATAAACATCTGCTATCCTCAAAATGTTTTATGTCTCCTTCATTGTTAGGCGCAGCCTCAAGACCTCAAAGTTAATTGAAAAGGAATAAAGAAAAACTATTGCAGAAACCACAAAAATTCTCCCATGAGTGCTAACCGTTCCAATTTTGGCATGTATGCCTTTTACTGTGCAATCATTCATGCGTTGGAACCATTCAAATGAAAATGTGAATTTTGGCCTGTGATGGAAAACATTTTCTCCTGCTCCAAGAAGTGGCCCAAGAGCCAGTTTTAGTGCTGTGCTTTAATGACTGCATTCCTGGGCACCTAGTCTGGCAGGCTGCTTCAGGTTTAGCTCTGGGGTCAATAACAATGCAGGCCTATGTGTTGCTTGTCAAAATCATTGCTGTCTAACAACACCCAAAGTCACAGGCAGTAAGATTTTCTTCTGCATATGGCATTGTCTTGTGTGTGGTGGGCTTACAGCTATTCCATGCTACATCATTTCTGAACATGAAAAATAAAGGTGTAGATAAAATAACATTCAAACAAAATGGTGGGATTGAAAAACACAGAAAACAACATGGGCTGTCCCATGTTATACACAGGCTGTTCCTCTGTATAAAGTAGATTTCATTTCTACAAATATCAAATCTACTTCATATAGGAGGCTCTTCCTCCTGTATAAAGTAGATTTGATATTTGTAGAGATGAAATGGCCTACATTGCTGTTGTATGCCAATACACAAGTTAACAAATATTTCACTTGAAAATATATGAAAAGTCTTTCCTTACTTTTGCTGCTAGAATAGGATTCTATTTTGAATTGACTGTAGCCCCGATACGTGCTGTTCTGTCTTGTATAGAGAGACCATTAAGTCAAACACCATTCAAAAATGTGATGTCGCCTGGCTTATCATTAAAAGTACATCTTTTACTGGGGCGCCCGGGTAGTCGAGTGGTCTATTCCCTCGTCTCCAACACGGGGGTTCGCAGGTTCGCGCCCCCGTGTTACCGCCGGCTTGGTCGGGCATCGCTACAGACACAATTGGCCGTGTCTGCGGGTGGGAAGCCGGATAGGGATTTGTGTCCTGGTCGCTGCACTAGCACCTCCTCAGGTCGGTCGGGGCGCCTGTTTGGAGGGGGGAGGAAGCGGGAGGAATAGCGTGTTCCTCCGCACACGCTATGTCCTCCCGGTGAAGCTCCTCGCTGTCGGGTGAAAAGAAGCGGCTGGCTTACTCTGCGTGTATCGGAGGAGGCACGTGAGAGTCTGTCCCTCCCCAGATCGACAGAGGGGGCGGAGCAGCGACCGGGACCGCTTAGGCAGGGGAATAATTGGATGACCAAATTGGGTGAAAAAGGGGGGGAAATTCGACAAATACATTATTTTTTTTTAAAGTACATCTTTTACAAATCTTTAGGAGCCACTTTTCAATACAGCATATGTCCAATCCAGCAAGCAACTCTACTCAACAAAATCTCAACTTTTCACAGTGGCTCACACTGCTTGATATTACTCTGTTGTTATTTCAGCGGAAGCAGATTATGGGAAAAACAGGCAAATCAATCGTGTAAAGTGAAATTTTATTGAAATAAGTGCTGCTTAGTGGATTACGTGTATGCCAAATTGACTATGTTTACATGAAGGCTTGAAAAAGATTATCTAAGAGAGTAAAAAGTAATCGGGTGCCAGCTGTTAACATGAGAGAGCTTGATTTCAGCTGTTTACATGTTTATAGATGCTGATCAGAATTATCTCAATTTTGACTTTTGCAGTAAGGCCTCCATCTTTTTCTTCAACTGCAATTGTCTATCCAGTATTAGGTACATGGCCACCACCTGCATACTGGGGGCTTATTATTGAGCACAGTGGTCATTCTGTGCACAGATGTCTTTGCTAATAGGCCTAATCATGGCCAATAACCCATCCAGATAACCTCAATATCGACCAAACCTTAGAATAAAATGTGTTTTTTTGGTTGTGTTACTGTAATTTATTTATGGATGAAGGTCTCATCAGGATTTGGAAATGCTAATCCAGCTCATAACAAGAAGCCGCTGTCCACTGGAATTGTAGCTTCTCAATAATTCATCAGTCTGTTACCTGTAGTGTGTGAATGAATGACATGCAATACACCAGTTCTGATATGAAGGCCGATCGAAGGTTTACGTGGTTGCAGTTGGATCTGATGAGCACAATGTCAATAGGATCATCCAGCCTTGCCTTCCAACATGACTGCGTTTTCAAGCAGGCTGGAGTTGGTCAATTTATTCTAAACCTTTTAAGTTTATATGGTCCTGCCACTGGGAATTAAGTCTGAAATAGTCTGATTAAGGCAGTTATGCAATTATTTGACTGCACGTAAACATCTTCATTGAAGAGCTGTATTTGAGTGGTATTTTATGGGGTATGAACCTTTGTTGATAAGCAAGGTACAAAACTGACAGCTGTTTGAATGGAGTTTACTGTTACATTCCCTCCAAATGTGACAGAACAGAACTTACTGGAGATAAGTTAGCGTAGCCCACATGTGTGATAGGGAAAGAGTGTTTCACGCTCATAATTGCATAAGTTTAGACATTTTTCTACATAGAAAACTTGAAAGGAACCATTATACTGTTATATAAACATATGATTTTCTAAATCTCAGTTGTTTATGTTCCAGCAAACTGGATTATGCAATTGCTTGGAATGCAGAAGTTGTGTAGGCGTCAAGTTTGCTGAGGGATGAACTTTGTGGTCACCAGCACAATCTACAAAAACATGCCCCCTTTGACTTAGTCTGGGCAAAATGGTATGAAAAAAGGGAGTCCCTATCCTATTTGGTCCACAATGCAAGAATGCAAGCATGCAAGTTTTAATCCAGTCATCATTTGCACAAATACTTTGTTCACCAGAGCCACTACTTAAATTCTTCAAATTATTCTAATATCTGCTTGTTATATTGACAAAATGTCGCTTCAGTGTCAATGGCAGCTGTTAAACATTGGTGGTGAATACAGAAGAAGACGTTTTCCTTCTTAAAACTCATTGGTATAGTCTTAGCAGGCTTTCAAACCCAAGTCTGGTGTTTTTTCATGAACTTGCCTTCATTTACATAGATCTACACTGCACTCGCTGGAGGCTACTTTCCTCTGTGTCTAACAACATGGTTGAAATGTGTGTAGAGGGGCAAGTGCGTAGAAAAAAAACAAATCAAGGATCAAGTGAAAGTCTGAGTCTTGCTCCTATTGCGCAATACAATTTGCAACTTCCTGTGCTATCAGCATGATGTTCTGGGATGTTTTTCTCATGCTCGCTACAGGCTATTTTTCTGTTTTTACAGAGCTGTATTGGGTAAATTTAAAGTATCTGGAGGCAAGATATGCAGTCTTTGTAAATAGTGACAATAGGAGTGAGGGTGAAGTCTTGCATGCACAATGAGTGGCAGTCATAACGTGCACATGCAGCTCTGTTAGTAACCCAAGAAACCCAATTAGGCTGCCTGGCTTAATCTGATATTAAACGTGTTTTTGCAGCAGGTAAACATCTCATTCCTCTCGCTTTTCTTTTGTTTTTTGCCATCTGCACAAACTCACACTCATATATCATTATGGGTACATTTTGATGTCAACAAAAAACATGGTGGTGAACAGTGACTACTATTACTATACACCATGTAAGTCTAGCCAGTTCCATTTTGTAGTCCTGAGCGACACTGAGCTCTGTGGCACCATTTTCTCCAATAAACAGCTCCACTCAACACTGATTTTCTGATTGTTAGTGATTAACTACCGCATTTAAGACAATTGTTGAATAGAGACGTTTTGAATTAAGAATACAGTGAAGGATCACTTCACTGTAAAGGAAGTGTCTGACGAAACTCCTAAAATGGGGCAATGTGCTTGCAGTCCTTTGTAAATCAGACATTAACTAGATTATGGCCAACAGCCAGGTCACTCTGTATGTAAATGTATGTTATTATAGTAGAAGTTTAACTATGTTTTTATGCCCTCTTGTGCAGACATGCCTTATTGCTACATTAAAACTTAATGTTAACGGCTTTCAGACTTCAGGGCTAGGCAACATGGCCAAACAACTAGAAAAATCAGTTCATTCTCTATAGTAATATGTGTGTATCTGTCTGTTGTGTGTGTGGGTGTGGGTGTGTGAGTGTGTGCACGTGTGTTTGAACGGAGGAGTGAAGTGATTAGAGAGATGTGATAATGTTTGAGAGCTGTACACACTGTTGTGACATCGAATCACTCCGGCCACTGAGTCATCGCTGGTCTTGAGGGGGCAAAGCCGGGAAAATATCTGACTCCCACAGGAGATCACAGACCACTAACACATATCAGCTCTCTGATATCTGACTGATTTGATAATGTGGCCACAAAAGTGTTGATACGGCTACAGTTTCTGGTCCAGATCGTTATCGCGGAGGTTCATTTGGGTGAAAAAATGCAAAAAACTTTCGCAAGTCAGTGTCCCACTCTCTGCAGTTGGAGCGGCTCCATGCCGCACATTCTGATAATATTACAGTCTTGTTTCTGTGGTTTCTAGTTTGGAAGAGAGTTCTGTGTGCAAATATTGTTGGTCCTGTGGTAAGGTAACTGTTGGCACACCTGCAGTTTTCTCTTATAGAACAGATTTGCGTTTTCTAGCCCTACAACTGTTTAGAGATGCGAGAGTCAAATAGAGGCAAAAATGCTCTAATGGTATGCTGGTTCTCACCAACTGCTGACACCAGTTGTAGTTGTTGAACTGGCTGTTAGGCACTTGCTATCTCCAAGTACAGGAGGCCAACTGAGGCAGATTGCTTCAAACTGCTGCTCACTGTTGGACAATAATTAATTTGGCTGATTTAAGGCGACTGCCTGGACAGTGCAACTTTCAAAGAAACCCATAGAATAAGAAAGTGAAATAATCAGAATCGTAATAATAGTCCTCTCTGTGATGCTCAGACATATGCTAAAATGCACTCTATTCTTGTATGGAAAATTACAAAAAATTACATTGCCATTCAAACACTTGCATCTTTCATGAGAATTATATTCCGGTGATGGGCATTATGTCACAGTGCCTGCTATGGAGAAAGAATGGCAAAGATACCTGACATGCTGATTTTAATGGCAAGTCTTTTTCTCAAAAGTGTTCATTTTTGAATACTTATCATGTTCTTATATTCAAAATTGCACCACATTTGAGGACTGACTGCACATTTTAAACCAGTATGCCTTCAACATACACAATAGATGCAGTGACTCAAACAGGGATGTAGAAAATAGAAATGCGGAGGGTGTGGCAATACAAAATAAGCTTCTTACAGAAAACATTGATTGTATTGCTGATGTATATATTCCTTTGTGCAGCCTACTGCTGAATGTTCTCCAATTGTAGTGATGAATATTTTCTTCTGTATTTGATCGTGGGACTGGCAACAGTCTACTAAATAATTCAAATTGGGCTTAGAATCGGCGTTAAAATCGTCTCGTCTGACCTTAGCTTATGTCGCTCTGCTCAGTCATCAGTGGAATTGAATTGGCCGCTGGCTGCTCCACACCCTCCTTGAAAACAGGCCGCTGTTTTAAAAGGCACAGTAGGAGTAACAAATTATTCCTGCCAACCGAAACAACTGACCACTGCATTGTTTATGGTCGCCATTGCTCAGAAGAAGAGATCATCTGTGGACAGGTTTCTCTGAGTGGAGTGGAGGGTTTTATAAAGCATCCTATGCTAAAAACTGAGCTCTTCTTCCACTACACTGATGAAGACCTGCAACAGCATAATCAAAAGAAACTGATTTGAGTTGAAGGATATGCTTTTCAAACTCAAACCCAGACAAGGGTCAATTGCGAAACATTTCTTATTCAATTATAATGTACCTGCTGCTCTGTAATAAATCATGACCGCATTTTAACCTGAAAATGTAACCACATCAAATTGGACCACATTGTTCATGGACACAAAAAAAATAAAAAATCAAGATGGTGCAGCAATGTTTCTTGTCTTGATATCAGCCTTTTCCATTATTTCTCATCCATTATCACTGAAGGTCAACATAGAACATCAGTCTGAGTAGATTCAGGCACCTTGTTCCTGTTGGGCAACTCAGATTTTCACCGGTTCACCTGGCGTGTTTCTCTCTCTCTCTCTCTCTCTCTCTCTCTCTCTCTCTCTCTCTGTGTGTGCGTGTGCGCGCGCGTTCATGCATGCTTAGTCTATGGATGAGTGTTTGCGGGTATTGAGAAAGAGCGTGAGCTGAGGGCTTCTGCAGCAGACAGTGTAGTTAGATTTTTCTGCCTGGCAGGGCAAGCAGACAGGGAGGAAGGATGATGGGAGAGCAGCGCCGGGTCTGCCGGGTCGCTGATGCACATCTGAGGATGACCTTGGAAGTCTGAAGATGAAGGCTGAGTGAAATCTACAGAGGACATGAAGGACGGAAACAAAACCTGCCTGTCATATGTCACCATGCTGACAACTGGTATGGGTCATGTCAGGTTTATTTCCAGGTCACCAAGCGCCGTACTATATAGTTTTGGTAAGAAAATAAGACCCAAAATAATCATACTATACATTATTTGAAAGAAAGAAAATATTTCAAATCTCCACAAACCACATCGAGTGGTTTTAAGGACAATCTTATGAGAAGCTAAAAATAATATCTAATAACATGGAATGATAATATGATGATGATAATATGATGATGTCTAATATGGGAACAGACAAAATGGTCGAAGCAAAATAGCATCAGATCTTTATGATCAGACCTAATGTTTTATTTTGAAACAAAAAGAACAGCTTTATGATCATACTTTTTGGTATTTTTAAGATAAATTCATGGGTCATGCCTGAAATAAATAAATAACTTAATTAATAAATAATAAATTATGGCCAGTTCAGTCAGTCAATATAGCCGATAATGCATCTACGCCGTAGAAAGAGAGACAGAGAGAGGGATGAGGGAGCGGGGGAGGCAGACAGACGGAGAGGAGGAAGGGAGACGGAGAGGAGGAAGGGAGACGTAGAGGAGGAAGAGACGTAGAGGAGGAAGGGAGACACAGAGGAGGAAGGGAGACAGAGGAGGAAGGGAGACAGAGGAGGAAGGGAGACAGAGAGGAGGAAGGGAGACAGAAGAGGAAGGGAGACAGAGAGGAGGAAGGGAGACAGAGGAGAAGGGAGACAGAGGAGGAAGGGAGACAGAGAGGAGGAAGGGAGACAGAGAGGAGGAAGGGAGACAGAGAGGAGGAAGGGAGACAGAGGAGGAAGGGAGACAGAGGAGGAAGGGAGACGGAGAGGAGGAGGGGAGGCAGACGGGGAGGGGAGTGAGAGAGGGGGGAGGGTGAAGGGGGCGGAGGGGGGGAGAGAGGAGGGAGGGAGACAGAGGAGGAAGGGAGACGGAGTTGATAGGTTGCTGAGCCATCAGAGAGCGAGTCGTCTTAATGGAACCTTCAGCATCTGGGCTTATTGATAGAGCGGACTTTTGGTGGAGGAGCTGTGGGTCTGACACCGAGGCTGATTACTAAAACAGCTCACATAACGATGACTGCTTGCCCTTTTCATGGTTCATTAACACAATGAG
>OMOV01106563.1:0-10266 GCA_900312565.1 Beryx splendens | reverse complement strand
GGTGCCGGCATGCTGTAAATTAGCCGCAAGCACGCGGCTCCCTAGTTTGTTTGGGTGGAGCCCGTCGCGCGCAAAGAAAGAGGAACGGCCCCAAAACGGGCTACACCGCGGCGTGCATAACAAGTGCAGCATTATATATTGATATGGAAATTATCGCATGACATCATCAATGTCACTATCAACGCTGAAGAAAAGCTGATGCCAAAAATTGTCAATTCAACAGCGACTGGACTGAGAAATATGTGTAAATAAAGAAAAAGAAAAAATAAAGAAAATGAAAGTAAGCACTTGGCCTAATTATTTACAGAATGCCTATTTGTTTTCTTTTTAATTTATGATTAGGATACTTTTGCAATGTAGCAAAATAAAAGTTTTGAAAATGTGGTGGCGCGTTGCGTCAAGTGTACATACATAATGAGAATAGCCCTGGGAAATGTCCGGCCCCCGGGCCCTTAGCTTTCTGACAATGTGGCCCCCTGAACAATATAGTTGAATAGCCCTGGCCTATACCATAACAGAGTCACAGTGAGAGAAACAACTCAAGTTTTAGATCAAGCAATGACAACTTTCAACTTTGCCAAGCAATTTCTTTCACAAAATACCTTAATTTATTGTTCTCATTCCTCAGAAATAGAAATGAGCATTATCAAGTGTCCATAGTTTGAAGAGCACAGGGTCCATAGTCAACATAAACCCATAGTTTCAGGATTGTACAGTAGTAGTAGTGAGTCTTGCAATGTGTTCAATGTTCAGTGTTTTTGTTTTGTTACAGATAGCCTCTGCAAAATGTACTTAATTCATATAATTAATTCATCAATTAATCAAATAAATAGCTTTCTGGTCATTTACTTTTCAACTGTTTCCATAGACAAACCACCTCTTCTGTGTGTCGGACCGTGTTTTGAACCAACCCACGTTTGCAGTATCCTTTAGGCCGACGCCTAGAGGACACTGCAAGCCGCATCGTCCATCACCGGGCATACATGAGACTTATATAACCGGTACTACGAGCCACATCCAAGATCTTTACATCAATTTGTGAGCTGACAGCACGCTCCCACCGGCACATCCTGGTAGCGCGCTTGTAACCTAAATGCTCATTCAAGAATAAAACTAGCACTATAATATGAACGTGTATGACAGGGGAACGGAGGTATGGAAGCAGAACTGAAAATGACATGTCTCCTCTCTGACTGTAACTGACTGACTGTAACTGACAGTGTGTCCTTTCATCTAGAACGTATAACTTCAGTTTTGACAGTAGCCTCCGTTTTGAATACTAAGAGCTGAAAGTATGTAGGCTCTTTTGTTTAAACCATTTCTGATTCTGCTGTGAGGAAACACCAGCATGACGCAGTCTGCTGGGAATTTCACCTGGAATCTCAAAGGGATAGTTTGGATTATGTGAAGTGGGGTTGAATGAGGTACTTATGGATAGTCAGTGTATTACCTACAGTAGATGGCGGTCGGCACGCACCCAGTGTGGAGAAGCAGAGAGTACCGGCACGGAAGCAAAGCAACGTACTGCTGTGGAGAGGGCCAGCAGCAAAACGTATTTTAGCCTCCTCAAAGAAGGCCCACCTAAAAAAAAATCTATATCAGTTTAAGAGTACGCTATATTTAGAATATTTTCAGCGCTTTACCTTGCCGTCAGACAGCCCTTTCTTTTGGCACTACATTTTCTCAACCGTAGAACTTCCGTATTCCTACGCATGCCAGGCGCTGTATTACTCCGCAATAGCGCTTTCTGACCCAAACAGCTGATCTGCGGCGTGATACGTTTTGCTGCTGACCCTCTCCACAGCAGTACATTGCTTTGCTTCCGTGCCGGTACTACTGTCTGCTTCTCCAGACTGGGGGCGTGCCGACCGCCATGTACTGTAGGTAAACACACTGACTATCGATAAGTACCTCACTTCAAAAGTCCGAACTATCCCTTTAAGTCTGTGGGTTTTGTAACCTCACAAGCAAGACTATTAACATAAAGGTCAGACAGTGCTGAGGAAAGCACAAAACGCTTTGAACAGCGCGAGCGGCTGGGGACCGACCAGTCCTGAATTAGTACCCATGTCTGATGTATTATTCTGACAGGAATCGATTGCATCGTAGGACCTTCTCTCTCTCTCCCGTAAGCCGTGAGTTGCAGATAAAGGAGGTTTCTGTCCAGCCCAACAGTCCTTTTTAAAACCATCGATCACCAACGATCAATAAAATATGTTTTTTGATCAACAACTGGGAGTCGTTTCAATGCTTTCAAATCCTACACTAATTCTGGTAGCATCCCCCTGCGTGTCGGCTCTTAGTCCTTGTGCTTACTCAGCAGTTTGTTTTTTAAATTAATTTTTATTTGATTGGGCTAGAAGCACTTAACCGTTGGGTGTGGGATGCGTCTGTTCGTGATTACTGCTGTTAAAACTATACTACTGGGAAACTATAGAAAACTCATTTAAAGCAGTCTGCTTTGCTAAAAGTTAAAATGTTTTTTAATTTATAGCACTCGGCGCTCTAACCGCCGAAAACGATGAGTCACGGTGAAAACGACTGAACATGTTTGACTTTTGTTTAATTGACATTTCTCTTGTCTCTGTGCTTTCCTCACCAGATCTTCCTGCTGGCCTGCCCACCATGTAAAACAGCGATGGTTGTATTTAGGTGAGTACGTCTAACTTTTAACTTGATCTAAACTATGGTTTGGGCAGTGAATTATTCATGAGAAATGATTCGTCAGTGGGGGGAACGAAGTGGGATTAGCTCAGGAATGAATGAATACAGGCAGGGTCACGCTCCCTTCCTACGGCCCATGGGAATCAAACAGTGAGTGGCTGCTGCGATACAGGCAATCTGTTGCCGTCCTGCCCGAAAATGACCATAAAGCACTAAAAACAAACCTGTGATGAAACACTCCCCCAACAAACCGCTCACGTGAGGAACATAAAATACTGAAGTGAGCCACCTCAGAAGGTAAGATAAGATATCTTACTTATCAGGGCGGGGTCGTCGCTCTCGTGCGCTTTCATAATGCGAATTAGTTCATAATGCAGTGTCAGCTTACTGTACCTGGCGTTTTACGGGGTTTCCCATCAGATTGTTTCACCCTGTACGATGGGTGCACCAGGAATAAGATCTGGTTCAGGAGACGCCCTTATGTCTGTTTCAGCTCGTGTGGATGTGGCTTTTTATGTGCAGCTCAAAAATGAAAAACTGTATTTGCACCTCAAGCGTCAGTATCGGCCATTACGAGCTAAGACGTCAACATGGGACAGCAACCAGGGGACGACTGTTACATTACAGCTTTGGATACGTAACTCCTAAACGTCATGTTAGGTTACTCCTGATCAGTATGTGTGTGCTGTTGCCAGAAAAAAAGACGGCAGAGGTTGTTACAGGGTGGGAAATGTGACGGTGGCTAGGATGATTTTCTGGGGGGAAGGATTAAATTATGTTTCTTCATGGTTGTTTAAGTGTTAATCAGCTCATAAACTCGGGCTCCTCTTCGTCCCGTGGAGCGGCTCCAGCTTGTATATCAGTTTGACATCAGAGACTTGAGTCCTGGCTCCTGGCTCGCATGAAGAGTTCATTCACTGTACTGACTGAACCATCCTCTGACACTGGAACAGCATCAATACTTAGCTTCGTGTTTGGTACCGCATTTCATTTGTGAGCATATTCAACGTTAAAAAAAACAACCTCCAAATAGTCTGTTTTGAAGTAATATCTCCAGTGTTTTTTTCTAAATGTTCCGGAGGCCCCCCAAAATGGCAGGTGGGGAATTTGAGCACATTCCAGCGGCGCTGCGGTGTTTTCCCAGTGTCCTTGGTTGTCACAACAGTTAATTTGGCTCATTAAGCTCAAGGACAACAAGAGATGGAAAGGACGGTGAAATTAGAGGAGATCGACTTTTACACAGAAGGTCCTGGAGTTTTTTTTAATACGCAGGTTTGTTGTTGATGAAGACAAACATCTATCCTTGTTTTGGACGTGCTGCTCTGCAAGTTAACGAAACAAGCGTCACACAGGCAGGCTGTGTGTGTGTGTGTGTGTGTGTGTTGAATGGTGAGTGAGCTGGGAGCACTAGAAGGATATGTGCTAACTAAAGGCTGAAATATGTGGAAAAATTATACTAATTATGAATGAATTACTATGACGATTGTTGTTGTGATTTCTTAACGGATGGTAGAAATGTCCAGTCTCCAAAGCGTGCGCATAGAATGAAGGATTCAGTTGCCGCCCCCCTGCACGGTCACCGGCTTGACTTTCCCCAATCAACACTTCCATGAGGATCTGACCCTGCAAAGGCGTGCCAAGCAAACACTGAGAGGCCGCTGCCGCTAGCAGCACCAGGGAGCTCTCCGATGTATTTTCAACAACACAGAGCACAATCTGCACTTACATCCAACTATTACCGCCTGCTTCTAAAGGCTCTAATCAACCCAAACTAATTAGCCAAACTAATAAATCAGTCAGCCTCTAGTTGAGATGATGTGTGCGGTGTGGAAATGATTTGAGATTTTCCCCCCAGCAGTCTGAGGCAGATGCTGCCGAGGACATGAGGCAGATCTCCGGGCCGTGTAACACGCTGTCCTCTCTGATGCAGTCATGTGGTGCAGAGCACAACTGGTAGCCTGACATGCGTTTGTCCAGAACTTGGCGTGCGGACTGAATTGTTCAGGGTCAAGTGAACTTGTTTCTTGACGTGTGTGTTTCAGGCTCCAGGTCCACATGTTGAACGGTGCGTTATTGGCTCTGATGTTCCCTGTAGTCAACACTAGACTGGTAAGTAATCAATACTGGAAAGAAATCTTCAATACAACCTTGCTTTCAGTCTCAACAAGCCTCCAACTTTGGTCCTGTAAGATTTCGGTTTTGCAGCCATTTGCAACTCTTCTCCGTGGTGTGTTTCAGGATCAGACTACATACCTGGATTGCTTGTTTATAGCCTGATCCCTTTTATTGCATTTTTATTACAACTCAATATGACTTGGAAAGTTTTCTCCCTTAGCTATGATATTGTCAAGATCACATTTTATGTACTTATTTACAAATATGTCCATGTATGATATGAATATGTTTTTTGACGTTTTAGCACATTTAGTGTTTTAGTACGTTTAACATGCAGAGGTCAAACTACGGGAGTACTTTGTGGCAGGTAGTACGAGCTGTCATTATAATCATGCAAATCTGCTGCGTGAGTGGAGGCAGACTAGAGGGGATGATTCAAATCCTCCAGCCCTGCCTGAGAGGAAGGCTTTCTCTCCGCCACGGTTGCCAATAACGACCAGTTTACAGTGGATGTGTGCAGTAACTCAAACATCTCTCCGGTCAATTTTCACAATGTGTTCATCAACCGGTCTTCGCATAATACAGGACATGTTCCGTTTCTAATATGATTCCTTTAAAGATCAGACGTTCCTGCCACAGAAGAGAAACTGCCACAAAAAAAAAAATCTTACAAAAGTGAAGCTAATTTTAAAATAGCCGTGAACTTCCTTCCCTGTCAGTTAGTGAAGGTGGAGCGCTCTAAGAATAAGGGAAGTATGCCTTGAGAGACGCAGCGAGCTGTGATGGTGATGGTGATGCTGGTGTATTTTCAGTGCTGTACTTGTCACCATGCTGCTTGGTTAGTCAGCGTTGACTCTCAAGATAGTTCATACACCAGCTGTGCCGAACACAAGTCCGAGGTCTGAGCAGCAACGTGCTCGGCTCTGATGTTAAACGGACTCAACTCTGCGTCGCAGCCTTTTATGAGCGCCGGAGAACTTGCATCAGATCCCCAGGAATCTGCCAGTAAAAGAATAAATTATATAGGAAAATGTACTAACAAGAATTACATAAAAGAAAACACTTCCTTATGAAGTATCAGTGACGCCTCCAACAAGATGAAAACACAGAAAGTCATCAGTCAGCTCTTAAGCAGCGGCGTCTTCAACTCCTCCTTCAGTTTGTGTATGAAAGTAGAACTTATCATATCTCATATCGCTTCTGAACCAAAAAAAATCTAAACTAACCATTTTAGATGTGAGCAGTTGAAGCTCGTTACTCCGCACGTCTCGTCTTCGGGGAGATCACAAAAATACGCCCGCGGTAATGAAGGCTCTGCCGAATTTCAATAGTTTTGTTTTCTCCTCTCTCCTCAGCTGCCGTTCGAGAAGGAGATCTACTACATCCAGCACTCCATGCTCTACCTGGTGCCTCTTTACCTCTTGAGGAAAGGAGGTGAGTGCTGCTCGCTTGTAATTACACCCTTGTTGTCTGCAGTCATTGCCACCCATGATTCCATCTTTGGTGATAAGCGGTCAAGAATTTAATTATCAGGAAGTTATGATTTTCAACTTCCAGTTTCTTTACCTGAACAGAGCGGTCAGTACTGTGGCGTCTTTTTCATGGTAGCTGTCACTGGCGCTGCCAACTACCCAGTTCTTCTTCTGTTTATCCCAAACAAACCTCTGTTGCTGCCTCCGGTAACGTCAAATGTATCACGTCCTTTTGCACCAGAGGACTGTTGCCTGGAACGTCCTACCTGCTGCCTACTGAGTCTTTAGAACAGCAACAGCTTTCATGGACTGGGTAGAGGTTGAATCGCTTTTGTGTTATATATCAGCAGCAAAATGAGAATTTATTTATATACGGGGCGTCCCGGTAGCTCACAGAGTAGAGGGCGCACCATAAGGCTCAGTCCTTCCCGCAGCGACCCGCAGTCATTTGCTGCATGTCCTCCTCTCTCTCTCTCTCTCTCATACCTTCCTGTCTCTCTCTCACTGTATGTCTGTCATATAAAGCATGAAAATGCCAAAAATAAATCTTCAAAAAAAAAAAAAAATAATTTCTTTATATGAAAATGTCACAAATTTTTATTTAAGTCATCAACCAATCCACCGCCGTCTTGTATTAAAAGGTTTTCCTGTGGTCGCTACACTCGGGGAAATGACGCTAAATCACTCTACAGTTGTGCCCAAAGAGCAAATGCGTCATTTGTGTCAGGGGAAGGTCCCACCCTTCCTCTGGTCAGAGCTATAGGAGGACAAACTGGACCCCTCTCTCTGGTCCCTGGAGCCTGCCAGGTGAAAACCCGCGGCCTTCCCTGGATGTAAAAATGACTCGCTTGTCCTTCAGCTGAGGTTGTGTAGACCTTCGACTCCTGCAACTGCATAATAATCCCGTATTCCAGATATTGCACCTGTTTTGTGCTGATGAGCCAGGATTATGGCCAATACCTGTTGTACTTCTGAGTGGTATGAGGGAAAACTGCTCGCACTAGTAAAGACACATCTGCATTCACTGGGGACTTCCACACTCTGCGCCTTTACAAACCGTTGCAGGTTACATCATGATATTGAAATTCTAGTTGTTTTTTTTACATGTGCAAGGGCTGCGGTTATTTCACTAAAGACTGAGAATTGCTAATTTCCTCTGTTCCCCACCAACACGCCCGTAACTAAGGAAGTTGTTAAAGCCTAGAGCCTCTGTGTGTTTAGCTCTAGTTCTCACCTAGCACTCATTTTAAGTTAGTCAATTGGTTTTAGAGGCCATTTTGGAATTCAGTTCAAAGAGGGTATCTCAAAGTGTATGCAAACATGGAACAAGTTTAAAGTTTACACTGCAAAGTCGAACCTATCAAGGAAACGAGGCTGTAATGTGAGCACAGTTTTATGCTCCTCAGTTGTGAATGTTTATTGTCCTCGAGGAGTGATTCCCTGCTGGGCGTGGTACCCCCGAGGTTAGAGAACAGGCTTGTGACTGGAAAAGTGGCTGGTTCAAATCCCCCGGCCGGCTGGGGAAACGCGGGTGGAGAAAGGGAACGAGCAACACTCCTCTCCTCCCTCAACAAGCAAGGCACTAAACCCTGCGGAGCAGTACAGGGCTGTGGTTACGCTGGGCGGCTGCCAGGTGTGAATGTGAAGCAGGGCGTTGCTGGAAACATTTTGAAGAATGAATAAAGGTTTAAAGAAGGCTTAGAAAGAGCCGCAGTATAAACGAGACAAAGTCCAAACACAAGGAGAGAGAGGATTCCATTGTGTGTCTCCTTGGTCACATCTGCAATTTCAAGGTTACTTCTTCCGCCTCCTGTGTTTTTAATTGGAGCGAGCCAATTAAACGTCAGGGTGGATTATCCAGGGCAGAGCAGACGAGTGGAAACTCTCCAGCGGTTGCCTCGGTGTTCATTGGTAACATGATACCGGAGCGCCACAAAAGGAAATATTCAGCGTGTCCTAGCGGAGCTGAAACGAGGAGTGTGTTGTGTCCGGATGCGTGTCACGGCTCCCCTGGCGTTAACACTAACAAAGCGGTAGTCTATTGCCAGGGAGGAAACACGAACAGCGTGTTCACCACCCTGTCTCCGTTACGCCTCCCCGTCGCCGGCTCCGCTGCAGTCGCACGGCCTTTCGGTCCGCTGACTTCATTGACACGGCATGAATCAGTGAGTGGGAGTAGCATTCGGCTTCTTTGTCGCATTTATTTTTTTAAATTTATTGCTTGGCCGAGGCAAACAGGTGGCCAGCGTTGGCAGTAGAAGATACATTCGCTGCTCTTTCCTTCCCTTTAACCTAGAAATGAGTTCAGATGTTTCATGAGCGTGTTTTCTTTTTTTTGCAGGTGTGTACAAGCCGGAGCCCCTGGGGGACATGTGGTGGGCGCTGCTCTCCACTGGCATCCTGTTCCTCTATCACTTCCTCTTCTTGCAGGTCCTGGGCCTGGTAAGACAGAGCCCTCTGCTGGACATATGTGATATTTCACCATGAAACATAACACTCACGTCTGGGACACATTCCTCAACAGAACGATGTGTACAGATAGCTTTAGCCTCCATCACTTCTTAGCCGTGTCACCACTTTCATTTGGAGCGTTAACAACGAGGCCGCTGTCCTTAAGTTAGAACAACTATTACAAAATGTCAACAAGCGGTTAGACAGCCAAATACAAAATGAAATAAATCATTCAGTAGTCAGAGAGCCAGCCGTGTAAAGCAGATCTACACAGGCGAATACTCACATTTATAAAATTACATGCCATCGGCTCTCATCCCTCAGTCTCCTTACTGATGAAGTTTATGGAGCAAAAATCCATTAGATACGGATAAATATAGAAAGATATGTGGAGTGAAGTCGACCACGCCATTTGTATCAAAAACTCATTATCCAGTTGGGTAATACTTGTGATTATTATGAGTGGTAGTAGTATACTTGATGAAATAAGCATCCAGCTCGGAGCTGGGAGGATGCATTTAGTCAACCTCTCTCTCTCTCCCTCTCCCTCTCACTCTCTCTCTCTCCCTCTGTCTCTCTCTCTGTTCGCCTCCAGGTGACCGAGGTCAATCTGAACAACATGTTGTGTCCGGCTGTGTCTGACCCGTTCTACGGGCCTTGGTACCGGGTTTGGGCCGCGGGCCACCAGACCCTGCTGACTCTCATCCACGGGAAGCTGCTCACCCTCCTCCCCAACACACGGGCCCCGTCTGCAGACACCTGCTGGACACTGTCCGCCTGCGCAGCAAGAAGGTCGACTGAATGTCCGCAAAGATGCACACAGACATCGCCTTTTCACTCCAAATGCCTGCTCTTATATTGTGGATTTTTTTTCTTTTTTTAAACGAGCATTTTAATGCATCTTTTAACCATCTGTTTTTACTGTAACAAATGAGCATTTCAGGGTCAATGAATCAATGTGTTATTCTTTTACTGTTCTAGTTGGCTTTCATACATACTTGCATGCACAAACATAATAGAGACATTTTATTAAGGCTGGTAGTCGACATTGTGGAGCTGGCCAGATTAAGCCTTCTTTTGGGAACAGAATTTCCAGAATAAGTGAATTTGTGAGAAATGACTTTATTCCTCAAGCTGCCTTTTTGTAAATGTATTGTTCTAAAGACCGAAAATGGGGCGAACCCAAACGTCACTACTGACCTGTAATTGTTACACTTTCAGTTCTTCATGTGGTAGTTTGCGCTAGTTCATACGTTAGTGGGTGAAGTTGCCATTTTATTTGTCTCCGGAACATCGTCAAACGGATTGTGATACGTGAGCTGTTGTAAAAGTTATCACTTGTACATAGTTTGAAGAGTGTGGTCCGTGGTCGGAGTAGCTTTCTGTTGGCCATTTGTGACCACCTCGGTGTTGTCATGACTGAAAATAGGAACTTATACATGGTATCCTTCTGTCCTCACTTTACCTGCGCAGGTGTGCAGATTGAGGAGGCATCACATTGGTCATAAGTGGCATCTCTTGCAGTTTCTCCCATCCGGCCCGTGAGGATCATTCAGATTATTAT
>OMOV01106403.1:6460-21647 GCA_900312565.1 Beryx splendens | reverse complement strand
TGCTCTTCCGATCTTTTTATGATTTACTGCATACACTATCTGACATTTAATGGTCAGCATGAGGAAAAGTAAATCATAAAGTGAGTCGTAATCAGAGTAGAAACGTACCCATCATTATTCTGACATCGATGCAAAGTTTTGACATCTGCATGTCTGCCCAAATAATTAAAAAAAAAATGTAATAGTTTGTCATTTTTGATCAAGGCTGATTAGAACCATCCATCGTTTAAAAAATCTGTAAAAGTAGAGTTTTTTCCTCCCCACCAATCAAGAACCTGTGTGCAACCTGAGACCTCTCAAAACACTCTGATGTTTGTTAATCATGAATCAATATCTAGGTAGGTCTGTATCATTAACTCAAAATACAGCAAAACTGCAACAGATTGTTTTAATATTTCTTTTTTTCCTGCAGTTTGAAGATTTAATTTAGCAGTGATTGGAGTGCTAGCTCACCGTTTGCAGCCAGAGGCTGATGGCATAACTTCATCAGTTTTGTATGTGAACTCAGTTTTGTATGTGAACTCAAACCTATCTGTCACACGGGACAGGTAGTGTAGGCCTGCCGCCTGTGCTGTGCGTACTCATGGCAGGTATGGCAAAACTAACAGCAGGAGTGTAGCATCCATGTAGTCTTGTATCTCGAGGGAAAGACTCATTGATAGTTTTACTGTAGGGCGAATGTAACTCGGCTCTGCTCTGGAGTACGAGATGGCAGCGGCATGACTAAGCTATCAGTGCTAACGGCGTACAGCAGAGGTCATCTGGCCTGCATACGTACCTTCAATTTGTTTTGGTCTCTCTCCGCTTGACTACTCTTCTATGAAATGTTGACGGGTACTGTACAGGCGGTCATTGGTGAAAAGCACTACAGGCATGGTGAGTGTAGGTTTGCTGAGTTATAATACAAATATGTTTGTTGTATATTTAGCGGTGAATAGGTCAAGACCCACAGTGTTTCTACCATCATGGTGATTTTTGTTTTTGCGTGTTCACAATACAAAACTGGCCTTCTAGTTTTACCAAAGCAGAGTCGTAGCCTTGAAATATGGTCTAGGCTTAATACTAATGTTTGCTAAATTCCCTATATTATAGTTTGTCAGCATGATGGCCAATTAACTGAAGTCTCCGTTAGGTTCTTTCTGCGTAGCCAGAGGTTGCTGCTCATCGCTACAGCGCTGTGATCATCAACAGGCAAATTCAGGCCAGACATTCGGTAGACTATCAGTATTGGCCACTATCAGGTTTTTTTTTCTAAGAGTGTGTCACTTACACAACTGTCAAATTAGCACCAAAATAAAATTAATATGGCTTTTAAAATATATATGTATTCATGTATGTATGTATGTTGTTAATTATCTTAAGATAGGCATGTCTGAAAAGCTTAACGTGTTTTGCACCTGCATTTGTGCTAAAGTTCTAAATGCATACCAGTATTGTTCCATTATGGGCGGGAAATATCGGTGTCGTTCTCAAAAAACCAAATTGGCACACCCCTAATACAAACCATGTCTGTTCCTTATACAGCAGCGTCTAATTGAAAAAATGAAGTAAAAGTCGTCTTATTGTGAAAATGTATCTTTAGCTATGAATCTTCACACTTGAGCTGCAAATTTTCACACAACTCCCACAATCCTCTTTTCATATTTAGCAAGAACTGTCGTCGCCACAAATGCGCCGGGGGAGTGTTGCATTTCCGTCGCCCGTGTTTTGCTCGGCTGTGGCCCGTTCAGCGGACAACACATCAGACGCTGGGGCAATAAAAACATGAGTTGCTAAAATGGAAAGTGGTTGCATAATTGCAGTTGTCCTCAGCGCAGACTGTTCTCATAAACACTGTTGTGTTCTCCGTGTATCTGAGTCTGGGTAGATGAAGGATCGATTCCAACAGCGCAAAATCCATCAAAATGCCATCCGCGTTTTAAACGGCCTTAGAGTTCAATTCTTTTTGTAAAAACAAATAACAGCCAGCCTAACTGGTGAGAAATAAACGGGGCTTTTGTGCTTTCAGAATAAGCTCAATAAATATAACAAATGTTCCAACAAGTATGATGAAATGTTAATCAAGAATTTGGCCGCGGTTTTGAACATCTCAACATTTCTGAGCATGTGATGGTTTTAGCCGGTATGTTTGCCTGCCTACTTGCTGCGAACTGCATCTAGGTTTGTGCAGTGCTGTGTGTGCTATCTTAATAGACAAACACTTGTAACTGTTGTTTGAAAAGCGAGGTAGCTGTGCATGCATGCATCCATTCAGTCACAGTATGAAATGAGTTGTGGTGCGTTTTGATGGCAACGTTTATACTTATTCACTTGTATGTTCACCTTGATATCGGCCGTGCTGCATGCTGCATCTTTTTCTTCCATACCAAATTCTATTGGCACCAACAACAGTCTGTCGATCAGAGCAGGAATAATGATGATTTGTTTTGTTAAAATCATGTACCATACAATTGCCTATATGTTTCTGGTGAAGTGACTATGTGGATTATAAATACCAACATTCATGCCAATTTGTACAAGAGTTTTAAGTTACTTTTGGAAGTTCCATAGGGTTTGCAGCTGACATTGATTGATGAGCAATTACATTTTTAAATAAAAACATTGTACATAATGGAACTTTAAACTGAACCTGCTTTCTTGAGCAATTGTCGTTCTCTTGCGGAAACCCTGTATGTCTCAACGTGACAAACTAGTGTGGCAATTAAGCATTTATCCCTGTACGTTGTGGCTGCACAGCTAGTGCAATATTTGGTTGCTATGTGACAACAATCTACATCTGGAGTCCAGTGTTGCTAAATATAGAGCAGGTTTGCTGCTTTGTGTTGCTTTAGTATCGGGGTGTTTCAACAGGCCATGCAGCTGTGTGTTTCAGGCCTCAGCTTACACTGTCAGTGCTCCTTGTTGTAACTCATTCTGTGAAAAACAGTAATACGCTTGGAGCACGTGTATGACAGTTTTCAGCCACTGTTTGTGTGATGTGTGAAAAGAAACATTGAAGTTAACATTGACGTTACCGATGAGTCCTGTTGCGTTCCTTATCTTTTTGACCAGCGGTGGTTTCAAAAGGCTTTTGTCACTAATTACTGTGTTGGGGAGAATGACTCTTCTTGCGTCTGGCAGCTGCGGTCATGTTGTCATCTTTAAGATACTGAAAGGTTTGGACCCTATAATCCAGAGCTCTTCCAGTTCCAGTCGCACAGTGATCGCCTCCCAAAGTAGGCAGTTGTACTCAAAAGGTTTTAACAGTAAGACGCCTCCACCCTCAGAGGTTAACACACACCACTATAGCCCTGTTTGTCCGTGATGTACTGAGCTACTGAAAGGACCTAGGGCATCATGGTATATCCTATCCTGTATGTCTCTCCTTTCACCCTTGTATCTCTCAATTTCTTACTCATGTCCATACTTATTACATCTAGGTATTGAATAATTCCTGAAGCTTGACATAAACAGCATCAGTCAGAACTACGTTACAGTGAAATACAGGTGATTCCTTTTAAAATGCGGTTCCTGGCCTTAGTTATAATCTAGCTTACATTGTAGTTGTGATGTCAAGATAAAACATGTCACATGGGAGCGAAGGCTTCCTGTGCTTGTTGCTCTGAAGTCAGATAGCCTCATTTTTTGTATGTTTTTACTTTTTCACTGAAAGGAAATCCACATTGTCAGCTTGATGTAGTTGGAGTTTCTATCTAATCTCGCTCTTCTCTTTGTTCTCATCCACAGATTCATATCAGTTAGTTTGAATGGGAATATTTTCCTAAGCACCCTAAGGAATTTGTACACTAAGACGCCCTTTCCACCTGCCATTAGAATGCGTTTTGGGTGATGGGATTGCAGTCGGATAGCGCTCGACCACATGAAAGTACAGGTGTAAATGCACCCAAGACGCACTGAGGACGGACTGTGATCCGATCGGCCAAACCACCTCCGGAGCTGGTCCGGGACGCACTGGGACCGCACTGAACACAAGTGTAAATGCAATTGTGTTTTCAATCCACATACAAAAACTACATGGGCGGAAATACGCAATCGACGTCACTGCCTTGTACGCCGTTACCATGGCGACAGTCTGCCGCTCATCACGTTGGCTTAAAAAACGAACTTACACTTCTTTTTTTAATATAAAATAATTGAACAGCACAAAACACATATTGCCAAACAAACGGTACATGCCTGGAAGTCAACCCACCTTCACATTTGACTACAGATGTCGTTCCAAATGCAAATATGACTGTTCAATAGTGCTCGTTCACTAGCCGCGGAGGCGCATTAACGCTAACCTAGCTGAAGAATGATTATTATTACACGTTAGCTGACCATAAAAACTCATAAATGGCAACCAAGAACAGGAATGATGGTTTGATCAATTTACCTACATTACTGTGGATACATGTAGAGGCTTGGTGACACTTGACTCACCTGGAAAATAATAATATGTACAAAAGTAGGTCCGCTGGCACGGACAAACGAGAGGGGGATGTGACGTTCGGTTGTTTGAGCTGGACAGAGCGGTAGGATCTCAGTCGGATCACAATGTGGACACTGGAGACACATATTAACACCAGGTGTAAATGTAATCCGGTTAAATCATATCTAGATACAGTCTGGATACGAGGCGCATGTTAATGCCGGGTGTAAAGGGGGTCTAACACATCCATTTCTGAAAAGTCAAAATGGCTTTGCATTGGGAAAAGTAGCTACATGTCAGACTGTATATAACAGGCCCAGCCGTCTCTCCTCCCGGGAGGATGAGGATGAATCCACATGAATAGAGGAAATCCTTTTTTCACATACACTCTGGTTCTTCAGAAAGCGCACAGAAAGCACATATTGAATATGTGAAGGCCAGGCGGTAATGTTTGTTTCCATGAAGTAGGAAGACTAAGGGTCCTTGATAACATCGGAGACTCAGGCTAAGGTTATGTCTTCCTACGTAATTTAATAACCTCTAACCATGGAAGAATTGTGCAGCATGCTTCGAGAGGAAGATAAACTTAAGATCCGCAAATGGAAAAGCTTTGCTCAGACTTGAAGTGCAGTTAGAATACATTACTCTCTTTCTCTGACTCAGAGGCTCGCAGATATGTTCTACCCATTGGCAAGGTTGTGCACCTGCTTTGTCCATGTTCAAATCGGGTACCATGTAAAAGGCCTGCATAGGAACCAGCCAACCAGCCTTTAAGATCTGAATCCAGCATGCCTGCCCAAAGTGATGACGCCCTGCCCTAGACAAGTCTACAACATGCCTATTTATGCACATACAGGGAAGGAATGTGAGCTATGTGTCATGCTAACTCACTGCATGCTCTGTCCAGGGGCATTATGGCCCTACTTCGGTTTTCCCTTCCAGTTCCAGTTTGGCGTCAGACAGTGCCCTTCAATATGGAATCCTTTGAGGTGTGATACATTGGGAAATTGACATTAAGGCAAACTCGTGGGTTAACAAGTGGGCTAGGTCTAGTTACACTCAGATATCGACTTCTCTCGCAGCAGCAGCCAATGATCCGACCTGGTCGGATTCAGTTGCGTCAGTACTTCGTCAGCCTTCAACACCACCACTGGAACATTTTCATTAGGTGTGAAACTTGTTGGGAATTCTTTGGCCGTGCCCGCCTGTGCGTTGTGCTCATGCCACAGTATCTTCTGAGGAAATGGCTGTTCAGTTGCATAATGTAGAAATGTATCTCCTCTCAATAAGAAACTGCACCACGGCACACCTTGCACCGAGTCCACTCCTTTGATGGTACCAACATTGTCTTTGTAGCAGTGGAGTGTGTGCATGTGTGTATGTGTTTGATGAGGACAGGGTGCAGATCAATACTTGATAAGCTTCAATAGCCTGCCCATTAGTCATCAGCCAGTATCTAGCATACAGTATATCATATTGCTGCTGCAGCGTATCGTTAAAGAAAGGGGTTATAGAGTTTTCTTAACCTCTAGAAGACAATATAATCCTTCAAAAACATGAAAATCACCAAGCTTGGAGTTACAAGGTTTTCACAAGGCAGCAGCAATATGTTGGGAATATATTGAGAAATGCGAGGGGTTTAGTCACATCACATGTGTGTGAGTAGGGTTCTGGTAGAGATAAGGAGGCCACAATAATAAGGAATTGGTAATGAGATGGAGATTGATTGAGCTCCTCAGAAAATATTTCATTTAGACACCAACACGGACTTGCAGTGTCATTTACCCCAATACACTCCATAGAGTCAACATGTGTTTTGGATGGCGTCTACGTTTGCGTAACCTCTGAGCGTTTGGGTGTTGGGTTCGTGAGTGGCTGTAAATCAGACCTGCAGTGTTGGTGCACTCAGTGGTATCCTCCTGCGATCGTTGCAGAGACGGGGTCCCGTGTCTACGGCTATAGGCTGGCGCTCTGCTAGAACAGAACATCACTGTACAGCGTGTCACTGCATTTCCGCACAGCTGCCAAATGCTGTTTATAGCTTAGCTGGGGTCAAGTTTGACAGCTCTAATAACCCTGAACGCACTCATCGTCTAATCCATAAAAGGCTTTACAATCAAAGCCGGGAATGACTGGGTTGCCTCTGTGTGGCATAATACATCTGTCTGTCTTGTCTGTCTGTCTCACTCTCTGTCTGTCGGGCTACTTAGCTGTCCATGTAATAGTGTGCTATAAACCTGTTGACCGGAACAGTTATGACTTTTGAGGGTTTGTTTTGATGTGACAATATATCTTCAGTCCTTTTTCATCCAGGTTCAGAATTAGCTGGGGATCTCCAGATATGTAATTTTGCATGAGGTGTGAATCTGCCATGTTTGTAAGAATTTAAAGTTAAAAAATACACTGCCTTAATTTCTTACTGTTTTTATTCCTGAAAAGCAAATCTCACCACCTGTTAGTCCAGTTACAGTCATTATCGCCTCATTTGTCTCATCTGTATTCTGTTGTTTCATAGCAGCACGACGTGATGTTACCTAGTCTGCATCAGCAATGACCCAATCTGTTTCCCTCCCTGTGTGCTTCACAGATGCCCCGTCCACAGAGCAGCAGGACCTGTTCACACAGAAGCTCCAGCAGTGCTGCATGCTCTTTGACTTCATGGACTCGGTCACGGACCTGAAGAGCAAGGAGATCAAGAGGGCCACACTTAACGAGCTCGTGGACTACGTGTCCACCAACAGGGGGGTGCTGGTGGAGTCTGCATACCCGGAGATCACCAATATGGTGAGGACTCAAAATCTAGTCTTCTGCTCTGTGCGAACACCAAGACCTGCTGTCACTGCAGGGAAAGTGGCGGTTGTGGATGTGAGCTTTACAAAAGTGATGGGGAGATTTTGAGATTCCTCATTTGTTAGAAAATTCCACGAATTCAATGTGGTTCAAAACAGAACCTTCAACGTTATCGTAGGTTTCAACAACAAAGCCCTTGGAGAGGTTTATGCCGTCAAAGGAAATCAAAAAGAGTATTTGATGTCAGAATGGACGAGATTTCATTTTTCAAAGGGGCAGGATGAAAGAGCCATTATTGTGTTAACAACCAAGGGACAAGCTCCCCGAGCTCAGCGCTGGGCCGCTCTCAATATACATTTCTTCCTTATTCAGTCTGAAGTAACAAAGTGTGCACTTGGTTGGAAGCTGAAAGACTTCGGCTGACAGCACTCGATATTGCTTCCTCACCCAGCCACTTTAATCACATTTGCCCTTGTCTGAACCTACACACACTGTTGGAGCTGATGTCAAACCAGAGCAATCCAGTTAGCCCCCTTTGCTAGCCCACTAGCAAAGCCTGAAGCTCGTTCATACACGACACGTTTGTAGTCATTTATAAGCCAAATCATCTTAAAATACCTTCCATGACGCCATAAGTTACTATAACATTTCAGGTGATGCATGCCTGTAGTATGTGATATTTTAGGGAGCACTAGGCGTGGTGTCATTTTTTTTGATTGACATCTCTGTCTGCTGTGATCATTTCTGCATTATGCACCTCACTGTTCTTAAAGCTTCAGGGCTCTTTCCTCATGAATCCGATTTATTGTCAGGATTCTGCAAACGCATTTTGTGCTCATCATGCATAGGAAACTATCACAACTCTAATCAGAAAATCACTCGGTGAATGTGTTTGAGGTGTGTGACTTTTCTTGGAGTGTAGAACATGGACGTACCAAACAGGTGTTTCACCAGCCAGCCGTTGTTCTCCTCTTCACTGCAGCGTCGTTTACCACCCATTCAAAATGGTCACCATGAAAATAAATGTGCTCTCCCTGTCAGTTAGGTTTAACCTACTTGGCAGGGCAAGTGCACTGAGCGTTACACACTGGCTGACATGCAAGGACATGCGTGTCATATGGGAAAATTGTGTTGGCCAAACTCTGTCCTAAGTATATTGCCTCCCTTTCCTGGTAATGTGTCTTTGAAATGGGAAGCCCCCCTGACTTCTTCAATTGCCACATTACACACAGTGTAATTAGGGTTTTTTCAGTCACGTATTCCCCTTCGTGTTACATCTATGCATGCATTTCACCAGAGAACGGGCAACGTCGGTGACACCCCTAGAGCAGATAGAGGTTCAGTGATGGACACACTGGCTATCGCAGGGATCTCGTTTTTGAGCATTTTATTACAAGCCAGTCTCTTTAACCACCAATCCACACTCCTGCAAAGTATCTTTAGGCCAGCATGGTATAGATTTGTGTTCCTGTAGCAGGGGTCCTGAGGAGCACAGTTCCCTCCCACAGTCCCGTAGTGACTCATGAGCAACATTCACAGCCCAATAGTCGGTATCGCAGTCAATGCTGCCGTAATCCAGTCCACACTGCAGATTACCGTGGTGGATAAGATTGAGCACATCCTTACCTGAGTCAAGGAGACCTCAGATTACTAATGGGCTATATGTAATAATCCGAGTCATACCATACATCTATTGACTCAGGAGGAAGGGAGCCCTTCTCTCTGTTATTTTGACGCTCTCGCTATTGTTTTTAGGTGGATAACGTAGTTTAGTTTAACATAAATACTTTGTATACAACCTGAAAAGCAATGTGAACTAAGTGACTGGAATGCAATTGAAAGCAAAATGAGATGATAGGAAGTGCCAGGGGAAATTAAATCTCTATATAACCGATAGTTTACTCTTTCAGGGATCTTTTTTTTTTAGCTCATTTTGATAGTCATTCTGCTTTTGCAAACTCACAACAAAGCACCACCACATGAATAAACCATTCTCACCTGGCAACGTTTCCTATTTATTTCCTCAGCACTAGAGATCGAGCGCTTTGCTCAAGGGCTCCTTTGCCACGACGGAGGGCAGAATGTTATTCATTCATTTTCCCTGCCCAGATTTTCAGCAGACCTAAATTCAGAAGCCTGCTTCTCTCACCTAAAGGCCACTGCCACTTACCCTGCTTTTTGTATTAAAAGCCCTCCCTCAACAACATTTTGTGCTAATAATTTTAAAAAGCAGGTCATGCAATGTGCACTTTGTTTCCATAATAACCAGCTGCCACTATCAGCAAACAGCACTTATGCCCAACTGTCAAACACTTAGCAGAAAATCCACCACACAACCGATGTGCTCCGAGTCCATACCTACACTCTCTGATTCGAGTAACAACTACTACCAACTTTCCTACCAGCACTTTTTCCATTCTCATTCTGGTTGCTGTCGCAAACTCTCAGCTGCCAAGGCATCATGAAACCCTGCCTCTTCTTTTTTGTGATCAGTCTGTTTACTAAAAAGCAGACCACATTACGTGCTCTGTAAAAAGTTGAACTGTTTTCAGCTATAGACGGTGCTCTGCCTAAAAAGATGTCGGGTGCAACACCTTTCTAAAGCAGTTACTTCCCATTGACTGTGATGCAAAAATTGCACTGCCAGTTTGATCAATACTCGATATGCCAGTGCCAAGTAGGCGCTGTGCCATTCTGGTTCTAAACCAAAATAAATATACACCAAAATTGTCCTTTGACCTTGCTGAGTGGTGAGCAGAGCTGGAGGCCAATTTACCCGAGAAGTTCAGATCAGAGGCTACAGTAACTGGACTGGGCACTTCATGAGTGAAGATTGAAGATCGGACCTGCTGACACAAGCGGTTCACCTATCCATGATGTTGGCTCATGTTAGCAGTCAGCCACTTTATAATGTAACCATGTGATTTATCTCCGTGCCAACCAGGAGTACTTACACTTACCACCTGCCGAGGTGTCAAAGTCTCCTGTAAAATACCCAGAGGAACAAATACAGTACAGTTTATGTCTACATGAAATTAGATCACTGAACTGATGAAGAACCAGCTACAATTTCAGCTAGCTTACAGTAAAATGTTATTTATGTCTCTGGTTGTAGTGGGTATGGGAGACAAACTATAAATTAGTTCTAATACTTTGTACAAGGTAACACGCCTGTTGTGTCCCACCCTGAGTATGTCGTAAATCAGTTATGACTCCCAGTTTCTCGCTGCTAGCTAAAGGTAGCAAGCTCTTCAAACAAACCATGTGATAAGATTACTAACCAACATGGATAAGACCATATTACTACCACTGCATATCACTGGCAAACTGACTTTATGTTATACAATGTCAGCATTACGGGCAGTATCGATGTAGGAATCAAAACTATGAACAAAACAAACACAAACTAACTTCTTTAAATAGTATTTGTACTTATATTAAGCTAACATGGCCAGAAGGCTTCTGTTTCAGGCAGCAAGCCAGAGACAAAGCAGCAGTTCAGGCATCCTCCGGACGAGCCTTGCCTACAAGCCCTGGATGGTGCATGCATATTTCATTTTGCTTAACATTTTGTTATCTTGGCTGAACTTGGCAAACAGCCCAGCCGACCTCTTGGACTAGGCTCCAGCTGTGGCTGCTGCCACCTGTTTGCCCAACCCAAAAAAGTGAAATAGTGTGAACATGTGAACCAGGACTGCTCCTCAGGTGTTGCCAATGGTCTTTTTTCATAATCTGTCTTGTCCATTTAAGGTAGAACAGAGGAACATGGGTCCAGTTCGAGAGCAGGGACCCAGGTAAGAGCCAAGGGTCTGTAGGTTCTGAATGAGGTTAGACAAATAACCGCAGCGCTTTCAGCCCGCTGGGTTGGTAATGGCTCTCCCGGATACTCCATGCTTGGCATCACATGGTAATGAAGAGGTGGGTGTTTAAGTGCAGTCCATTATGCTGCTGCAGTGAGGCCTGCTTTGATCATTGAGGTTGTTGAAGGTACAAACAGCCAGGTTTCTCATCAGTGTAACCATGGGTTTTGCCTCTTTTGCCCACTCTGTTATTAGTTATATATTTTAAAAAAAAAAAGAAGCTTCTCTCAAACAGGTTTGATTTAGTTGTTCCTGTTTGTATGCCAGGGATAAGAGTGAAAAGACAGGGATTATTTGAGTAGAGCTATTATTTCCTTTTTGTTCACTTTCCCTCCCACCCTCGATATCCCTATTTCTAATGTTGCACCTTCTCTCTCTTACTCTCTCTCTCACACACAAAGAGACACTGATTAATCATAGGATTATTTTAGCTCCCCACAAATAGTTTAAACTCAGGCATTGCTATGTGTTGGTACTACTAGTCACCCGTGAACTGACCCCATGCAGAGCTACAGCTCCGCTTGTCATCAGCAAGCCCGAGTTTGGTTTCACTTGCAGCGCTGTCACTAAAGAGCAGCCGTGCCAGATTCCCCCCTACGTTACTATCACCCTCTCCCTCTTGCTCTCTCCCTTTCTCCCCCCACCATAGAAATCTCTCAGCCACTTCCCATCTTTCCCATCCATCCACAATATTTCTCTCCTGTTCTCTCTCTCCTTTGCCATTGTTATTTTCCAATTCATCTGGGTGTTGACTGTGGAGACTTCAATAGGCATGCCTAATGTTTGTGTGGTGACTTACATAACCCTTTGTGTTATATAGATGGTGAACATTAGAGATTTTAGGCCAGGGAATACATAACTTAACACACTGACAGGAGACGGGCCACTGGAGCCTCTTTTGTGACAGATACATTCATATTTCCTGAAACTGATACTTTGAGATTATGCTAAATAAAAGGTTATTATGAAACAATAGTGGCACATTACTAGTAATACCAGGCTTTAGATGCAGGTCAGATTAGACATTAGACATTCATCAGCCCTGTATCACCATCTTCATCTAGCATTCATCTTGAGTGTGTGAGCATTTGGCCCTGGGGCACTCCAGTGGCAAGATGGGCATCACACTGAGGCGTAATGTCCCGCCTGGCAACCCACCCTGGGATCTGGGTCATGTGACTCCCAACTCGGCCAATGAGGCGTCTCACACCAGGGAAAGTAATATGCCACTGAGAGCTGAAAGAGACGGGGCTTCGATTTATTCACCTGCCTCGACATCTTGTTTGGTATCATTTCTGCATACTGTGCAGACGCTGAGGAAAAGCAATTACTGTGGAGTAGAAGGTGGGCTGCTCTTATCCGAGTGCCGCTGTCCCTGAGGAGTGACACCTTACATAAAGTTGAATTTGTTGTTGGCCTAATATTGGTTGTCATCTGTCAGAGAGTGGAAAATTGTCCTCCTATGTGGTTGCTATATCACACGAGTCAGGCCGAGTCAATATCTGGCCTAACGTGCCCAGGTCAGATTAAACCGAGACAGAGACGGGCAGGGTGACACAGATGTTGCACTATTGGACACAACGACGACTCCGGCTAGCTGAGCAGTCTAGTGTTTGGAGTAGGACAGCTCAAAAGCTCCATTTCTCCAGTTCTGAGCCAGGCACAGCGAGACCCAGTCAAGGCAATCATAATCCAAGTGCAGTAGCCTGTGCTTACAACTATCCTCCACAGACCTGTTATGAGCTTGCTTTCATTTTGTATAGTTGGCTTTGTTTCTTATCTATGAGCTATATGCAATAAGATGTTCTACATAGATTTCACTGTGTCTCGGCAGTCGAGTGGAAAGGCTGACTGACTGGAGGCATGTAAATCTGCCTCCCTTCCGGCTCCTGTTATTGCTCATCACGCTGTCTGCTGGGTGTGAGTAGGAGGTATCCGTGGCAGGTTGCTCATCTGAACACCAAAGAAAGACTCCAATCTGCGTCCTCATCGAGGCAACATCTTTCTTTTTCTTGCCCTCTTTCCATTTTCTGCAATTAGTGTTTTTCTCCTCCGTTTCTCCTTTTCTCCTCCTCCTCGCTGGTGTTCTCTCTCCCCTTTCTCCTCCTCTTTAGTCTATCCTGAAGTGCATAGCCGGGGCTAGTTCTGTCTTCCCAGCTCAACCCATCACTCTTGTGCACACGAGCACACACACGCGTACACACACACACATACACACACCCGCCCACTGCTTCCACCAAGACAGTGATATAACACAGCGTGATTGTCTCCTGTAGCTTCAGAAACCCTGGTGTAGTGTGAAGAATCTTCAGCACTTTCATCCAAAGATTGAAAGGGAACAAAAAGCTGTTATTTACTGTATCTGTAATCATATACACATCTTTGTGCCCTCTGTAAACATTTCTCCAGAGACCTGAACTCTCTGTAATCCAGTTCTCTTGCAGCGGCTAATTACACTGTTTAGCTTTGCGTGATGTGCTTCTTTGCAATGTTCTTTAGGGCATTACAATAAATTAATTAGCTGATCTGTGAATTGGTATCCATGCTTTGTTTTTACCCTTTCCATCCAGGGCATTTCTTCCAACTAACTCAAAACTGATATTCCCTCGGAAAGTTTTGCTGGAGGCTTTTCAGCGTGTCAAAAAGTTGGGCCACTGTCACGTTAAAAATTCCTTTGCCACTTTCCTTGTCCATTAGTGTCATTTAGATTTTCCAGCTGCCAATAGGTAATTGGATGTTGTCTTTCTCACTTCTATATGTGAGCATGTCTAGCCACACACACGCACACACACACATACCCACGCACATAATGCCAGGCTCTCTCGCTCCCTTCTGCTGTGCGTGTCACTCTCCAATTTACCCCGGCTAAAAATAACAGGGTGTGATAGTGGCGGTGATGACCTGACTACAATCATCGTCTTCAGCGCAGCATTTTAATAGGGAGTTGTGGCTCATGCAGAATCTGTGATGGTTTTTATCTAGCCCCTCTCTGTTTAGGTAACGTTATTCCACATCCTCTCTCACTTAAGTGAGACATGCCTGGCGACAAAAAAAGAGACGCATGCCTCCACATTGATTTGGTCAGCTGCCACTGGTATTTATGCTTGTGTGTTTTATATAAGATTTGCTTCCTGGGAGGTTGCGTCAGTGGGCATTCATCAAAATATAATGAGCAGCATTGTTTCTCATTCAATCCTCAGGTATAATAAACACCTGTGCTGGCGTTCAGATCCACAGTACCTCTGGTTGAGTGTTTAGTGCTATAGCCAGACATCCGTCACCCGCATGGTCTTTGTGGACACTTCAAACAGCACCCAGAGTGGTTTTCCAGGGATGTGGGCACATTTTCTGGTTCACATCTATTAGCAACTCTGCAAATATAGGCCATTGATGTGAACAAGGTTGAAAAAGAAACCCTACTGAGACCGCAAAGTTTCCCATCCGTTGTGAATGGAGCAACTTCACCTACATCGAAGATTTTTCCCCCAACTTGAACCTTACATCAACTCCTTCATAAACGACTTGACCTCTGTGATTAGCAGTGTAGCAGCAGCTCGGTAATTCCATAAAAAGGCCCGTGAGGATCGTTACTTGTGACTCGGGGGGTAATTTGTCATGGCCTGCTTTGTTTCAGATGCATTAATCACCCTGCGTTTTTACCCAGTTTCTCTCATTCCAAGTCATGTCTTCTGCAGTTGGCCTGAGGATTCCCATGCCTGTTCTGAACTTGCTTGTTGAACACCACTTCATTAGGTGTCTTTTCCCCCCCTCTTCATAACCAAGACGGGGGTTTGTGCCCAGGCTTAGGTATAAATCAGTGCGGAGGATGAAAGTATCCTCACTCCTGACAAACTCAGTGTCAGAATGTCTGCTCTTTTTCAGGTTTGTGTCACATTTTTTGCACCTGGGCACTTTTCGGTGCAGTCATGCTGATAAATGAGAGCGTATTTGCTTACGGGAACAGTTGATGCCCCCCCAGTCCCAGTCCCAGTCCATCTACTGTTTGTTGCAGTCTAATAACATTGTCATCAAAAAATATTTTTGTTTTGCCAGCTTCCACGCATGTTCTGTTCAACTATTTTTGGGACCCCAAAGGTCTAATAAGACACTCCATCAATTGATTTTT
>OMOV01106209.1:0-10640 GCA_900312565.1 Beryx splendens | reverse complement strand
TGGAAGCCCCGTCAGCCAGGTCAGAGGGAGTGGAAACCCCGTCAGCCGGGTCAGAGGGAGTGGAAGCCCCGTCAGAGGGAGTGGAAACCCCATCAGCCGGGACAGAGGTAGTGGAAGCCCCGTCAGCCGGGTCAGAGGGAGTGGAAGCCCCGTCAGCCGGGTCAGAGGGAGTGGAAGCCCCGTCAGCCGGGACAGAGGGAGTGGAAACCCCGTCAGCCGGGTCAGAGGGAGTGGAAGCCCCATCAGCCGGGTCAGAGGGAGTGGAAGCCCCGTCAGCCGGGACAGAGGGAGTGGAAGCCCCATCAGAGGGAGTGGAAGTCATATCAACCGGGACAGAGGAGGTGGATGCCTTGTCAACTGGGTCAGTGGTAGTAGTCATAGTAGTCGTAGTCTTGTAGAAATTGAGCACTTTAATTGTTGGCTGTGTGGGTTTGTTTGTGAGTTTTTGGATTGTTAGTTAGCAACCTGCCAGAACAATATTCTTTCTGAGGGCTCAGAGTTACTAGCTACGTCCCTGACCGTGACGTGACGTCCTGGGTTCGAATCTGAGCGGCGACCTTTGTCACATGTCACCCCCTCTCTCTCACCCAGTCTTTCCTGTCCATACTGTCAACTTTCAAATACGGCAAAAGGCAAAAATGGCCAAAGAAAAAATATATTTGAAAAAAATGCCTCGCTGCTGCATTTGTTGAAAACGATTAACTGACTTCTGACATGGATGACTTTCTCCATGTTAGAATGGTGCATTTTAAGAGGATGAGAGGAGGTGACTCAACTTGAAGTGAAAAAAATGTAAAATGCCGTTATTTCATTGGCATGCTCTATATAGAGAAACATGATTAAACAATTTACTTTGACGCATTTCGGTGTCTTGTCTCTTCTTCAGGGAGCTAGCTGCTGTATGTGTCAGACTAACACATGTTACTTTATTCTGGGTGTTTCTTAGCTGTTAAAAACACGACTGGACAACTTCCTTAACTTGACATTCAAAAATAATGTTGTAAATACACTCTGTGTGATCGACTTGGATTATGCTGTTTGAGCTGTATGGAGTCATTTTTTTCTCTTTTTGGAACAGGACCCCAGTGACTTCAGCTGTTTTGGAGAAAGGCTTCGATGGGAGTTTTTTGGGGTGAACTGACACCTTTAAGTGAATAAGAGATGAACAATGAAGTTTTCAGCCACTAGCAGCACTGGGGAGCAAAGTGGGTCCTCGTACAACAACAGCAACACTCCTGTGGTTTTCAAGCAAGTCTGGGAGAGCAAAGAAACCTGATTGTAATGGTGAGTGGAGAAAACTCATGGATGCTTTCCTGCAACTTAGGCTGTCGGTGAAATGAAGGGGTGGGAGCTTCCTGTCCAAGCTGCTGCACTGAGATCCAGATGTAAACATTGCAGCCTTGTAAATATTAAGCCTTTACAACATCCTTGAAGGTAATAAATGTATTCAGCATAGTCACTGAGTTCTAACATACTCTGATTATCTGTATGAGTGAAATTATGAATGTAAACAAATCCAAAACAATACTTTTCTCACAAGGAAAGTGAAACCAAGTTATCTCTCTTTTCTGATTATATTCCCAGTAAACATGAGCGGAAATGTCTCTTAATGCATCATTTATTTTGTTTAGTTACACAAGAGAAAGCAACAGGCATACAAAACAAACAACAACAACAACAACAAACAAAAACAGCAACAAATGGATCTGCTTTCAAAGTAGCACAGATATCAATTTTGCACAACCTGATACACACATGGACAACTGATGTAGGCAGTAACATGAAAAAGACCAAACACAGCTCTGCTGAGATACTGAACATGCTGTTTATGGCATCTGTGGTCACTTCATCATATAGGATCCATTTGTCAACCTAAAACTTCTTTAACTACCATAATGTGTTTGAATTCTGTGCTAATCGTCATCAAGAGAAGGTATTACTGTTTTCACATGGTGGATATCTGATTTTGGAACAAAATTATTCATACTGTATAATGCTGTTCCACTCCTCCAGAACTTTCTTTAAATTTAAAAGTTGCAATGCAGACGCATTAAATGTCAAAATATGAGCAAGAAATTAGCATCTTGCTTTTTTTTTTTTTTAATCAGCCGTTGCCCTGCTGCATTACTCTGGAGCCAAAAGGAGGGCACACCCTGAATCAACATTAAATCGCAGGTCTTGGTTTGATCAATACTTAAAGACTCAAGTTTATTGTGTATCGAGTAGAATTTCAAATAAAAAGGGTCCAATACCAAACCACTGCTCTGAAAATCTTGTATTCGTCATGTTCTTTGTTAATTGAGCTAGAAGTAATTAATCCTGTAGCACTGACAGGTTGGGGCCCAGCGTGCTCACATGTAAAGGACGTTCAGATGTTAATTGAAAAGGTGAATTGAAAGCTAAATTAAATAAACTGAAAGAGAAATCATCAAAACAAGAAGAACCTGCTCCTAACAATTCTGCCATACAAGCTGCAGTGCTGTACAGTCAGACATAGACATACATTGACATCAGCTTTATATTTTCCTCATCTGTATTATGACTTTTTAGACTCATACCTGAAATGGAGTTTGCTTAAGTTGTCAAATCATCTTCATCTTTTAAATATAAATAGAACTATTAAAGCCATTTGCACAGTGTTACAAAAGCATAAAAAGCAACAGTATAGTTTGCACTGCAAGCTACAAACACTCTTTAACATGTGTTTTGCACCTCCCAGCTCTGTCATCAGGCAGCACTGAATCAGTTCACTAGGGGGGGAAATGATTCATGTTCCAACTCTGTAGTGTCATCATTTACAGTAAATTAAGTTAAACACAACAATAACAAATAGAATTGCAACCCATAGAGTAAAACCCCCTTTTGACATGATAACTTCAACTTGGAAAGAGGGCATGTAAGCAGTTCCATATCCTGTTACCATAGATGTTAGTATGGCTGTGTATGCAAACATAATTATACCTAGTGGTGCAAAAGGCCTCCACAAGATCTTGCTAAAATACAATCACAATGCTGCACACAATATTGAAAGTACATAATCCAATCCAGGAACATGCAGAAATCTGCATGACTTTGTAAATCTTCATTTCCCCATGAATCTTATTGAACTTCACATGCCACTTGTATGCTTTCTGACACAAGGAGGGCCATCGAAACGTAAACACAACCCAGGGCAGCCTTGTGGTATAATACATACACAGGCCTTTTTTGACTGGATGCTGCAGGCCGCACATAATACTGGTAGTGCCAGAATTTGAATGATGTCTGATCTTATTATTCACTGCACTCATTTCATCGTTCATTCAAAGACGTGGACACGAGGCTTTGTTTGTGTACTATATGACTTCAATATATTTTACAGCCTCCTTTCTGGTTTTTACCCCGTGCATTCATTTAGGTAGATTCTCAAAGGTTATGACTTGCAGATAAAAAATAAAAGTTACCAGCGGGTAACCATAGATCAGTGGAGCAACATCTGTGACCTCTAAGTAATAAATAATTCTGAATGATTTCATTAAGGACCTAATATAGGTACACATCTTTAAGACACTGATGACTGTAACGATAGCAACCATGTGCATGGATGTGTGTATCGGTCTGTCTGCAGATAGTCTCACATACTACTCGACCAATCAGCCTAATATTTTCTATGCACATTTATGGCTGTATGCTCAACAACCTCTCGTGATTGCAGTGATTCACAATTTTTGAAAAAGCTATTTTATGCACTGTTTTATACCGCCATTACAATGACCGTCTGACTGCTGACTCCTCACTTACGCCCCTGCCGGCCGGCAGGGGCGTAAGTGATCCGCCACGGACAACAACATGGCGGCAAAGATTACAGAAACGGGGATTCATCTCCTACCATGCCTAACTTTAGTGGATCATAACATATTGGGTATGGAATTAATCTGCAGATGATTTTGAGCCACAACAAAGGCCAAAATGTGGCCTGCAACACACTAGGTAAGGCTTGGTTTTAGCCTAGCGGACTGACTGTCATGTTGACCAAAAAGCTGCCCAGTTCCAGTGTATCACCACCATAAGTGATGAGTTAACCGACAAAGGCATTTCAGCAGCTGGCTGACATTACTGAAGGTTTTAAACGACCGCTGTTGTCATGTTTGATTGAATGAATACAAACCTTGTCTTACCTTGGTGTGCAAATCTGGGTGAAAATGCCAACACAAGAACCCACCAACACTAAGGTCACATACATTTTGACTGTAAGGGAGCTGTCAGCACACAGGTGTTGTGTCCAAGTCTGTTCCCCCATTAGATGATGTTTCCCGTAGCGGTGGCCTTCGCAGTTGGATTTAGGTTTATGTTATGGTTATGGTTAGGCGTAGCAGAGCCTGGCGCAGATCTGAACTCTACTGAGTGCACTTTTCTAGTTGGATCGTGGTTTCTTTAGCTTTTTTTTCTCGGTAGCTCTGTAACAGTCTGACTACATTTTAAATGAGTTACCTTTTACTTAAGTAGATTTTTAAACCAGTAATTTTACTTATACTCAGGTAAAATTTCAGCATGTTACAGTACTTCTACTTGAGTAAGATATTTTTGTACTCTTTCCAGCTTTGATAGAGTGGACTTTCCTAGTACATTAGAATAACACATCTGAAAGCTTGTATTGTGTGGTATTCCAGTTTCTGTTCTCAGTGGTGATCAAACTGCATTCATACAATTCCTGATCAGTTTGTCTCTTTCTTGTGACTACAGGCAAGCTCTTTGGTACCTTTTTGGATAGCGGTGTAAAAATTAATTATCCCATGCCTGACACACTGAACCTGCCAATGAACTAATCCTCTCTGCCTCTTCACCAGCGATCCCTTTCTTCTTCACAGTTGCCATTTCTAAACCCCGCTCTGAGCTGCTTCCCTCTGTGTGGACCACCACACACCTCACCCTCGAACTCCTTTTCAACTCCAGCTCCAGACGAGCCGTGTCGGTCAGGTTGTTGTCGTTATGGATTCGATTTTTCACTCCCAACTTGAGATGGTTGGCGTTGCTAGTGGCATCTCTGAGGCCACTGCCTCTGCAGGGCCTTTGTGTGGACCTTTCTTTCTGGCCCTCTCTGGCCTTCCTCCACCAAAGCTGACACCTCACTAGACAGCAGAAGGGCCTGGACTTGCACACCGCCTGGAAGCCCCTCTTGAAGTTCTCGTTGTAGTAGCCGTAGATAATGGGGTTGATGCTGGAGTTGGAGAAAGCCAGCCAGTGGGCGAAGGGGAAGATGTAGCTGGTCAGAAGGTCCAGCTGGTCCCCGTCCAAGCCCGCGTAGTCTGTCATCATCATGAGGGTCCAGAGCGGCAGCCAGGACAGCATGAAAAGCAAGGCCACCAAGATCAGCATCTTTATCACCTTGATCTTTTTCTGCGATATCATAGGCCGGCCGGCCCTCCTAGCCGGGGCCTGGACTGTGGCGTTGGCCAGTTGTGGCTCTCTGTTGGACACCACAGAGGTATAGAGTTTCACCCCGATGCATCCATACATCAGCGTGATGACCGTGAGCGGCACCAGGTAGATGTGGGCAAACAGCACCGCCGTGTAGACCTTTCTCATCTGCGGGTTGGCGAAGTCTTCGTAGCAGGTGTAGAGGGGGTACGTGAGGTTCGGGTCGTCATTGTAGACCATGTAGTGGTACGGGACCCTCTCCACAGTCAGTGCCACCGCAGCAGGACACATTATGACCACTGCTAACACCCAGATTAACACTATGGCTGCCTTGGCAACAAGTAGAGTCAGTTTGGGTTGTAGAGGGTACACTATACAGCGAAACCTGTATTGGATAAGGAAAAAAGGAACATAGCCACTAATTAGCCCCTATGGCCAGAGATGAATACCAATCCTAAACTAAACAAAAGAGCAAAAGAAAACATATAGCCTACCGGGTGTTTCAAAAGTAGATATACAATTTTTAATGCTAATAAAAACCATCAGTCATTTTTACTTTAGTTTAGTCATTCAGTCATCTGTGAAGTATATCTGGAAATTAATAATTTATATAAAAATGTATACCTATTTTTGAAGGCAGTATATACATTTATTTTATAAACAGATACACAGGTAGCAAACCATAACAAATACTAACCTTTCAACAGCAATGGCCACCAGGGTGAAGACTGAGGCAGACACAGACATGCCCTGCACAAAGCCGCTCATCTTGCACACAGTATTGGTGAAGGGCCAGCCTGTTAAGACAATTCAAAATCGTCAGTGGAGCCTCAGGCAGTGTTGAGAGGAGAGAAGAGCCTGTTCCTCTAGAGGGACAGGAAACTGGGAGGATGGAGAATCTGCAGATTTCCGTTCCAACCAAAGACTATAGCGGGTTATTTCACTGAGTAGTTCCTCCTCTCTGGCTGGAGGTGTTAATCAGAGAACTCACCTGCTGTAGTCTCTTCCCTGCTCTGGACTATCATACATGTCAGTTTGTTGGACTTAAATGATAACAACACTCTATGAAATAAAGTCTCTGTTTTTAGAACTTTTATAAATCCATCCTTTGGATCCCTTATCAGGTCAACAACCCCCTTCAAAACATCCTGGACTTTACATTTAAACTAATGCACTCACTTCCCCAACATTTACTATTGACACAACAGGACATAAAGGATGTTGATAGACACAACATCCTCTAGAAAAATCAGGAGAAATATTTGAAGTTGGTTCTGAGAGGATCCTTGGGGGTTTAAAACTGTGTTTTTCTGTACTTTTTCTGAACATAGAAATCTTCTACACCTGAAGGGTAGTCTCAGTGAGCAATCAGTGAGAAGCAAACAAACCCCCAAACTACTTGCATGTTTCGGTCAAAGACTTTCATCTAATGTTGCCAGACATAAAACTTTTTTCTGAAGCTCTGTTGGATCTTCTAAAAGAATTCACGTGGTTTGGCAAAGGTAACAAGCCAGGGTAATTTAATTATTTCAGTCTCTTAAAAATTTTAGAACAAAAAGACTTGCCTTGAGAATGCGTGTACCTTAGGTTCAATAGTTTTACTCAGTCAAGTGCAGTTGTAGAAAGTGCAAGAAAAGGAGAATAGAGATATGCATTTTTCCTTTTAGTTTGTCAATACAGAAAAGGAGGACAGGGCAGGACTGATTTCCAGACAGGATGGACCTCAGTTTAAAAGTGTTAGTGTCTGCCGGTCTGAACCAAGTTGTTAAATGGTAACTGACCTCTTTCTTCCTGCGTGAACAGAGCATGGCAGGGACGAGGAAGGCAACAAAACTTGCTTTTTCATGTAAACTAGCTAACGTTGGCCTAGACAGGTAACAAGCCAGTGGTCATTCAATTTGATTCACATCATTCTTAACCAACACTGAATAAATTACATTGAAGCTCCATGTTCAGTGACGTCTTCATTTGATATTTTCATTTGTAGGACAAATAAGATTAATTCTATTGGATTGATGAGATAGTGTCTGTAAAAATAATATTGATCTTATTTTCATTTTTCTGGAGGATGACATGAGGATGACATGGCAAGTAACTGAGTGGAAACCACAACTTAAGTCAACAGGAGAAACACCAAGTTGTTTAAACAGTGATGTATGGGACTAGGTAGATTTTGCTTTACTGTTGTTTATCCGTTATAGAATGTTTGTGGTAGAGAATTTAACATGTACAACAGCTGTACAGGGGGCCCATTTTTGGGAATGTACTATTTCATGAGGAATGGTCAGAATGGTCTCCACACTGTAACCTCTGTGTCATAACTTTACATGTCAGAGGCGCCTTGTCACTGTGGCTCCAGAAAGTCTGTTTATCTACAGTATGGCCGTTCTAAACGAAGACACAACATATGAAGCTGTAACTCTGCGTTCAGTCACCTTCTGTTCACATGTCAGTACATTCCGTCACAGCCTTGAAAGATATTTAAGACCAGTTCAAACTCTCTGTGTATGTAGTGTATGTAGCCTATGAGCTGCGCACATCTCTTCCTCTCATGAGACCTTACCTTTAATAAACATATATTCAGGTAAGACGAACCTCTGACTCCAGAACTTTTCCTCAACAAACTGGCATCACGAAAAGGATCCCAATACAGCAAAACACGGGTAAGTATGAATTTTTATTCGTCGTGTCCGGGTGATGCTTGACGGGATCAAAAGAAAAATAATAATAGCACTGGGAGTGAGCGCATATGCTAAGGAGCCCCCTCTGTACTCTAGGAAGACTCGACTAAGCCAGGGAGGAAACCTAGGAACTTGGTGAGCTAGAGTGAGGAAGATTAACCTTGTTTGATATTTGTCCATCGGGAATGGAAGAGGCTTTGCCCGAACAATCCTAGCTGCATCTGCAAGTGGCAGTGACATCTGATATGTTAAACAGATCAAGAGCAAGCAGGATTGGGGGTAAAGTGGATATCGACAGGAGGATATAATTATTGAGAAAATACGCATATGGCTTCACTCACAAAGTGCGATTGGAAATTAGAAAATAAGAGTCAAGAAAGAGGTTTCACATTGAATGTATAAACCCTACCTTTGCTTGTAAACTGATGCATTTTTGCATGACAAGATGTGTGACAAAGCACGATTAACCTTTTCTGTTTTAAGTTTCTGAACCTTCCAGATTGAACAAAGAAGAAAAAGTGGGTTGCCAGTAAGTGAGCCTCCAGCTGATTGTAAGTCATTTTGGATTGTTTGAAACGTGATTGTTTGGATTAATTGAAATAATAACAATAACACTTATTCTCACTGTCCCGGGCTGGAATGAAGCCCGGCAGGGAGTAAAAGTTACCTTGACATTCTTAAAGATAAAGAAAAACCTCTCTGAGTAGACATTAAGAGGGAAAAGGAGTGTGTGTAGGAATATACTTAATACATGTGCAGGTCACCTTGCTGAATAATTACAAAGACTGACAAGTGAGTTCAATGATGTGTTGATGCAAATGTTTTCTCTTTTCCTAGACGATGTAATGTTTAATGCTGGATTCATGCACTGATTAATACTGTATCTACTGCAGTGTTTTAATGCTGTGTTATGTTGCTGGTTTCCAAGCTTTGATTTATGCTGGGGGTTTAGAGTAAAGTTTTCAAGACTACATTTAAATTAAGGTAAAGCTGAGTTCTTGAGACCGATCGATAAAATTCTTTTGACTGACATAGCTGGTGTGTCAGTATAGCTTCAACATGGAAACGTCACAGTCACAAGCTGAAGCAGGATTTGCAGTTGGAATTGCCAAAGGCTGAGAAACAAAGGGCAAAAGATATTCTGAAAGTCCACCGAAAAGAACATATTCCTGTCGTGCCACCAGGCTCGGCAGCTGATATTGTAAGCAAAGAGGTGTGACAAAATTACATGATCCCATTCACACATGATTTGACCAAATGCACACAAGGCTTGTGGCCAGTCGGAGGATCTTTTGCCCCAGAAAAACTACATTATATGGAAACTGTCAGCTCAATCTGAACAGTCGGGCTGGAACAATGACTATGTACAAGCGTGTGTTGTAGGATGGAAAAAAGTAGCCAAAAAGCATCTCATCTCAAAGCCTAACACAATGCTAAAAGTTTCTGAGGTAGAAAAAGAGAAACAAACTGTCAAGACAACAAAGGGAGTTAGTAAGACTATTGGACCAGAACTGATTGAAATGATTGATAAAATTGTCCTCATCACAGCGCCAGAGTCACTGTCTCGTATTGTGGCTGCTCTTGGAGTGAGGAAAGCAGAAATTACTAGGATACAAAACAAATATCCAGACAATCCGTGTAAACAGACTTCTGTAGTATTGCGTGTTTGGGCGCAAAAACAAAATAGAGCAACCCCTTAAATCTTTTTGTGAGAACTGGTGGAATAAATTGCAATCGGTTTTCAGACAATCCAACAGTAAAATCAAGCAGTGTTAATCTGTTTCCCAAGCAGTGCGTTGAGACACCAGCTGTGTCTGATGATTTTTTAGATATACTTGCATGCACAGAGGCTGAAGGCAGCAGAGGTCTGCACAGGCTGACAGACAGAATGAGGGCAGGGAAGCCAGGCAAGGGGGGGCTATTGGTATGGGCGGAGCTGAGGGCGGACCTGAGGCGGAGCAGAACAGTCCAATACAAGCCCCTAGTATCAGTGTGGGAAAGCCTAGCCGCACTGAACGCATGTTCAAGTTCAAGTTCAAGTTTGTTTATTTATATAGCCCTTTATCACAAACACTAACTTTACAGAGAATGTGTCTAGCTAGATCTAACTAAACACAGTCAATGAACAAAATTTGAACAAAATTATATCGGACAAGCATAGTGAAAAACAACAGGTAGGCAAGAGCAGATTTTAACAAGACAGACAATCTAGCTATTCTACAGCCTAACCTGCCCGGCACCCCCAGCCTTAGACCCTACATGCACACAAGGAAAAACTCCCAAGAAACCTTAGTAGGAAAACTTGGAAGAAACCTTGGGTGGGCTGAGGCAAGTAGGGATCCCCCCCAGGACGCATCAAATGGCAGCCAAAAAAAGAACATGTTAAAACAGGGTGTCCGCGGATCCTTGAAAAGTCTTAAAAAGTCTTACATTCATTTATCTAAATTAAAGGCCTTAAAAGGCATTAAATTAATTAAAATTGTCTTAAACTGGTCTTAAATTCATTATTCAAAGTTCTTAAAAAAATTGTCTGGGAGAGGACTATTTCTTCTTACGCTCTGT
>OMOV01106195.1:0-10668 GCA_900312565.1 Beryx splendens | reverse complement strand
TGTTACTTTGGTGCGCACACAAACTGCACGCCGCACATGCCACGCACATTCTCCAGCCTTTGCCAGCTTTGTCTCCAAAAAACCCAGGGAAAACCCTGCACTATGCATAAACTTAGCAATTGCGAAGTGCAGCGTATGTCTGGAGCATTTGAGTCTGGTCCAGTGACAGTGTGATTCAGCCCTGGACTACGGTGGTGTGTGGTTACAGCAGTGTGCTGCTCCTTACTAAACCCCCCAGCCAAGGCCTCTTAACACAAGGGTTACGTTGTCTCCCGTGTGGTCTTCAGAAGAGCGCAGTGTCAGAGTTTAGTTAACATGGGTACTTGATATGACCTGACAGTGCTGTGGCTTATGTGGGCATTTGTTGTTGTTTTTTATCTCTAGAGCTGAACAAGAACCCAGTGGAGGGATTCTCAGCAGGCTTGATTGAGGATAACGACCTTTACAGATGGGAAGTCCTAATCATCGGCCCGCCGGATACACTGTAGTAAGTCTAGCACTTTGTTTCTTAATATGGGATGTAGAAGGAGCTTTTGTTGTTTCAGCAAGTTATTTCTCTCAACATTACTCATTTCCATAGGTCTGGATCTTTTGAAACTTGTTACTATTAATGATATTGATTTTTCTCTTTGCGCTTCTTTGTTCACAGTGAAGGTGGTGTATTTAAAGCTCATCTGACATTTCCCAAAGACTACCCTCTCAGGCCACCTAAAATGAAATTTATCACAGATATTTGGCATCCTAATGGTAGGTACAAATGTAATGCACTATGAATTAAATTTGCCTTTGTTTGCTCTAGGTCCTGTTCGGAAAGTAGAGGTTCTAGCTCTGTTAGACGTACATTCAGTGGAATACTTGGAATACATAACAAGTAGGGTTTACCAGGGCCAGGGTGAGTTTAAAGCATTCATAGCGCAGTAGTTATTAGGGCTGTCACTTTTTCAAAAAATCAAGTTCGAACGAATGTGAAATGACCCGCAATTCGTTCGGATAAATTCGAATGCCGCCTCCCCAAAACACCACAGCACAATGTCATTATCGTTACTTTATTAACTTTACAGCCTGTGTAACATCACGGCTCTGCTCGCTACTGTCCATCATTTTCGTAACAAACACTACATTACCATTAGCTTAGTTTATTGATAGGTCGATAGGGCATGCAACAGGTCAAGTGCAGGGTGAATTGTTAGAGCGCCCTCTGCTGGATTACAAGGGAAACTACTTCAAATGGTCTGATGCGCTTATAGAGACCTTTCGAACAGGACGTTACAGCTCGAATATGAACTTTTCACCTCACATTCGAACGAATGTTCGAATTTCGAATAAAAAGTGACAACCCTAGTAGTTATGGCACTTTTTTATTTTTAAACCGTAGCACTGCTGAGAAATTCACTGTAGGTAACAAAAATATAATGAAACGCAGTTCTGGTTTTGGAGAAACTTGAGTATCTTAAAGTCAGGTGGAAATACGATTTTGATTATTAGTATTATTTAGGACATGGACATGTTAACATTCATGCATTTTACTTTATTTTGAATAATTAACATTTGGTTGAATAATGTGTTTATTACACTGTACAGCTTTGGTACATTCATATAGAACATACTGTATAAACAATATTCAAGAATGAAATTGACAGCTGGTTTCTAATGATTCTTATCATTCCAAAAACATTACATCAGTGGCGGATAGCTTTACAATCCACGCTTTCACCACCCCATTAGACACGGCATACACTTTGTGTTTGCACATTTTGAGTAGCATTATATCATGCAAATGAGCAGAAAACAGGGAATTTCATAAACATTATGTTAAAACACAGGATTTGCTACCTAAAACCTTTTCTCCCTCCATGAATTCTAATTTCTCCTCTACTGTTTTGTTTCCAGTTGACAAGAATGGAGATGTATGTATTTCTATTTTGCACGAACCTGGGGAAGATAAATATGGCTATGAGAAACCAGAGGAGCGCTGGCTGCCCATCCACACAGTGGAAACCATCATGATTAGTGTTATCTCTATGCTGGCAGACCCAAATGGTGACTCACCAGCCAATGTGGATGCTGCAGTAAGTTCACTTGTTAAAGGTAGAGGATTAGCAATGTTATTCGAGTGAAATGGATGTGCTTCTCTTTCAAAACAACTTCATACTGTCCCTGTTTGGTAAATATTATTCATTTTTACACAAAAAGGCACAGTACAATCCTTAGATGTTGTTTTGTGTTTTGGATGATATACTATAGTAAATCCATGACAAAAAAATTACAATAAATAAATAAAACTAGAAATGAATACAGCAAATGTCATAATGATGGCAAATATAATGATCATAAAATGAGAAAAACAAAAATTGGTTGATTGCAGCAATGGGACACAAGCAACACAATAGAAAAAAACAAAAACATATAAAAATATATAAACTCCTAGGAGCAGAAGCAATATTGCCTTTTTAATTTTAACCTGAACAACATGATCATATGATACGATGATCATTTAGTGATCATTTAGACTGGCTAAGAAACCCTTGTACAGGGATGTCGGGCTATGCTCCGGCTCATTAGGGGTTGGGTACTCAAATGGGGCTTATGTCATATTAATTAACCACCTTTTCTTATTTCCCGTATTTTTTTCTCTGCAGAAAGAGTGGCGGGAGGACAGACATGGAGAATTCAAAAGGAAAGTGGGCCGTTGTGTACGAAAGAGCCAAGAGACTGCGTTTGAGTGATATTTAGCAAGGCTCTAGCTTCATGTTTTCAGGGTACGTGTTGTGTTCTGGACTCCTCAACCCGTTTATAAGCTAGCCAACCTTGTTGTTCAGAGCTGGCTTCAGCTGCTCAGGAACGGCTGCCAGTTGCACCAGTTAAACTTAAGTTTGAATGTCGGCTAGGTTGAACAAACATTCTCACAGTCTGAGTTTACGCATTACAAAGATTTTAACGGTCGCACCAACCAAAATAGTTCCAACGTAAACATAAAACTTAAGTCTGCCCCCTAACAACATCGGTTTGGTAGATGGGGAATCATGCTGGAGGAACAAACACAGCATGGTTTATGTTGGCATCATGAGCTTAGATCACTAAACCGATGAAGAACCAAAGAACAATTTTAGCTAGCTAACAATAAAATAATGTTTACCTGTAAGTGATAGCGGTAATTGCAGTAGGCCTAACTGCATAGCTTTGACCCTGTTGAAATTCACAGTTACACCACTTGATGTCACTGCTGTTGTCTGTATTGGTTACATAAAGGTGTATACATAGATTTGTCTGTGGTTGTAGTGTGTATGGGAAACAAACTACAAATTAAGTCTAGTGTTACTACTACTACATAACATACCTATCTAATATTTGGTGTTTCTAATTCAGCCATGTTTATCCTCTTTTTCTTGCACTGTATTTCCTAAGTCAGATGATATCGCCTTGGCCATTAATAGGGGTACAAGCAATTGATTTTGACACACGTAATTGGCCACTGAAGGTAAAAAGGTCATTGTCTGCAACAGTATTTTGGTCAGTGGTCTCTTTACGCTCTACTAATTAAGATGCACCACATGTCTCCATGGTGCAACCCAACAAAGATGATCAAACTTACTGGTTTCACTATATGAATTAGTGTAAACTTTACACCCTGACGTACGATCAAACGCATGTCCAGCTGGTGCAACCGGCTGCCGACTTTTTACTGCACATTATTTCACTCATCATGTATGGCTGTTTTACTACAGTGCTGTCTTTGTAATTAGAAATTATGGCGGTGCAATTGACATTTCCATCACTGCTTTGTTATTAATTTTTCTGTTATTTGCTGTTTGCGTTCCCATAGGTCTCCAATTGAAAATCAACATGGCACTGTTCCCTGCACTCTTCCACCCTGTTACCAGGCTTGTCCTCCTTGACTTCGGCAGGAACAGGCTGGCCACAGTAGGCTGCAATAGAACATAACAGTGACTACAAAGGCTGACAAAAAACCGCCAAGCAAGTGCCAACAAAAGAAAACATCAGAAGATGATAAAACATTTTTTCAAGTCTAAGAACTGCTTCAACATTCAGGAAAATATTGTAAAGACGTGTATATAGCACAGACTAAACCGGATAATATATAAACTCCCTTTCCATCCATCAAGACACTTAGACCAAATGAAATAGCGCTGGTTTAGATAGAATTTTGAGTTTTTTTGTGTTTTGTTTGTTTGTTTTTTTGTCCATTTTCCCGTTATCAGCTCCAGTGTGCATTAGTTCTGCTTAGATTGTTTTAACAGGAGGTGTTATAGAGAAAGAAAATGCGATGCTGTTGGAAGAATCTCACCTCTGAAGAGCTTGATCGATTCAAGCAAGACATGAATGGCTGGTGAAAAGTCTTTGGTGGAATACTGGTGTATTGGAATACACAAAGCATGTCTCGTGGGTTCTCACGCCCAGAACCCAACACTGTATGTGGGTACGTGGATGATGTTTTTTGTTTTTTTGTTTTTTTGTCCTCCTTCCTCAGTTATGGGTCTTGCCATCCCGCTCAGTTGCCTTTTAAAAAGGGAACATGCCCGTCATTGTTCATGCATGCTCAAAAAAAGCAAAGTTGTGTCTTTTTTCAAAAGTGCCTCCTGATGAAATGCTTGGCCACTTCACCCTGCATTGAACAAGTGTTAAAAATATCAGAAAAGATGGAGAACTTGTGTACCACCTTGAAAATTGTGTGTATGAATTTATTTAACAGTCCAGTTCACCAGGATGCTGTGTATTATATATATACAGCATATAATATTAGATTATCAGTAACAATTTGGTGTAGCAATAACTCCCCTAGTGTGAAGTGTACACCTTAATTTTTGATGTCCTGATAAAATTTGGGGTCCACTTCTCCAATATTCTGTTATTTTAGCAGCCTCTCCTCCTTTCCTGTGTTGTCCTAGTTAGGAATTGTTATGCATGCTTTATCTTTAGTTTACCTTTTTTTGCTGAATGTTTCCGGGATTTGGTTTGCGAATGTTTGAGTGTTTGTGTATACAGTATGTGTGCCCATTTTATTTTCTCCCTCTCTCCCCTGAACCCCAATCTTTTGTTTATTATGGTCTGATAAACTATTGCAGTTTTTGCCTAATGTACAAAGACAAAATACTGATGTATATTTTTCATGTTATGAAATTGTCACCTGTAGTGAGCTCTTCTAAAATATGACTTTTTTTTCAATATTTACTTGTGTATTTAATTCAGTTGTACTTTGGGTAAGACTTGAAGAATTACATATTGCTTATGAAAAACAGTGAGCAGGAGGAATTCCAACAAACAAGCTACTGATGTTAGATGTCTGTGTTTTGTTTGGCTGACCAGTCATCTGGTCGCCTTCACCGACCTGGTCCTCGTGACAAAGACAACAGAAACCATCAGAGTATATGACGAGTGCCACTGAAAACATGCATGACCTATTTATTGCGCAATATTCAGATCCTCTGAAATGTTGCTGTTCATTAGCAAAGGTTCAGACAGTTAATAAGCTCATTGATATTTCCTTATTGAGTTTAACTCTCATGCCAGCAGTCATTTCCTCAGAGAGACACATCTCAAATGCTAACTATCTGATTTTGGAGTAACACACTTCATGTGAGTATTTATTTTGGATGGGATTAAGGAGATTGTGCCAATAGCATGTGTAGCTCTTTATCTCACTCATCCATTTCATTTATTTGCATTCAAACTGCCAATCAGTGATTGTTATCATTTGATGATGTCTCCATCCCTCTGAGTCCTAGCAGAGAACACCTTAACTCACCAGTGATTCTGCCAGCCTCTTTACGCCTGGTGGCCTTTACAGAGTCACTAACTCTTAGAAATCTGCAGTCTTTGACAGGGCGGGCAGTCAGATATTGAAGCTGACACAGCTAACACGACTGGTTAACAATGCAGTTCATATTTTGATTTGGTTCATGGATGATTTAAAGTCTGATTTGGATTGGGATGTATGAGTGTGTACCCTGCACTACATCACATCGCACTTCCCCAGAAACCCAGTTAAACCTTCTGCTCACAGGATGCAGAACTTCTAGTCATTTCCTGTATTCAAAGGAAATCATCTGGAGGCAGAGTCTGTTCATCTGTTCCCACAAGGCCCCCTCCCTTTAGGACCAGGTTCCTGCTGATGTCAGGGAATAAGACATGTCTCAGTGTTTAAGTTTGCACAAGACCCACTTGCCATTATTTCCGCCTTGCCAGCCGTTAAGTTTCCCTCCCTTCACCCTGTTTGAGGTCGTCTGAGATGCTTTTGTTAAGTCTACCATGGTGTTGCCAGGTCAGGCGTTCTCTTAGACACATATGCACACACTCGCTGACCTCATATGTTTGTATTCCTCTTGGTTTTAATTGAGTTGTTTCATTTTGTTTTCTCTGAAAAGCACTTTGCGACAAATGTGTTTTGTTAGTCTTAAAAATTAAATTGATTGATTATGAAGCAGAAAAACAAAACAAAAATCTTCAGTTTTTCCCTTTTCCCCAATTTTCCCCTCAAAATGATGTACTTGCATGAAGCCCTTTTTCCAATTTTCCTTGAAGGTGTAGCCACCAAATTTCACTTCCTATATACTGTAGTAATTTATTTGTTTATAGTAATTTACAGCATCTTATTACCAGCTGCGACAGCGTGTGGCTGGTATTGTTTTCACCTTGTGAGTTTGTGTGTGTGTGTCATGGCAAAATGTGGTCCTGGAGACACCTACTGTAGCGGGAACTACCACAGAAGCGGTTTTGAGTACTTTGCCAGGTGTTTATATGTCTGTCTGTATGTCTGTGGACAGATTTTGTCAACGCGATAGCGTCACAGCCGTGGAAGATGCAGTCACGAAACTTTACAGGTGTGTAGTTCAGATCGCAATGAAGGCCAAGTTCGAAAAGGGGTGTGGTCCAAGCAAGGGGGCCTGAAGTAGGGGTGTAGGAAGCAGGGAAGGGGCCATTTGGTGGCCCCCCCCACTTTACACCCCTGGCCCACATTCGTTTTAAGTTGCGGGCGTTGCGGCTGGTGTGATCCCATCACAAGATGGTCTCTAGTTTTTATTTTATTTAGTTTATTATCCATTTTCTGCTTTACTTGAAGTATTATTACACTATGTAGTAACTAAACAAAAAGACAATATTTTGCCAAATGCTCCATCATCATCTGTTAGTTATTTCACCCATTTAAAGAACTGACTTTAAATCCCCCAAAAAGTGATTTAACCATGGGTTTGCCCGGTGTTTCATACAAACATCATACACCCTCACTCAGGTGACCCAGCTGGCTCTGATCAGTCCCCAGCTTCTGTCAAAGTTGTAGTCAAAATGCCCAAGAAGTATGTGTACAGTTACTCTGTTTGCTCTTAATCCACACCCATATTGAGGCCCTCTGCTCTATGTTTTTAATGCCCCCCCCCTTACGCACTGTAGGCCCTGCAGAGAGAGACTGACCTGTGAGCCCACTGTCATCCACCCTCCCTCTCATCTGTGCCCTTTTCCCATCATTGGCCTCCTCCATCTGACATTCCCAGGGAACAACCGAGTGTGCCTCCACTGGCCCCCCGAGTCCCGCCAGAGCTTTGTCTCCTTGTGGCAGCAGGGTAGCAGCCTGTAGTTTTAAAGAGACCATGTTGTAACTGGAAGGTCTCAGATTCCATCACAGCAACAGCTACGTGTCCTGTTGAAGTGTCCTTGAGCAAGGCACCAAACTTCAACATACTCATTCTAAGTGACTCTGGAAAAGAATGTCAGATAAATGGGCATCAGTTGGGTATGGTAAGGTGGCACTTGCCGCTTTGCCTAACTGAGTCCAAATCAAGCACAATTGCCAGAATTATATTTGAAAGCTATGTCGAAAAAAGGGCATCAGAGAAGCATTCATGATCAATGCTCATTCTAAGCTGGTTGTTTGTTGACCTGTGTCTAATCATTTATCACAATGACCACATAATAAACATGTTCTCAGCCAGCATCAGTGCTCCACTTTGTCCCCATTAATTTCGATATGAGCGGATTTGGACGCTTTGATGGCAAATGATATTAGATGCGGTTGCTTTTCTCCTCTGCTTACAGCATCTACTTGCGTGACACATTTATGTTATTTGACATCAGAAGTACGAGCTACTAGGAACACCTGAAGGCAACATTCGACAGTCGTTCAATGGACAATTTCAAAAACTTTCCCGTTTACGATGAAATGTAATATGTGAGTTGTCACCTGTGACTAGCCTTTACATTATATAGTTAATTCAATTATTACAGTTTTTAAAAAATGGTCACGTGATAAATTACCAGCTAACGAGTTTTTGAGAATCACTTGAACGCGGCATCAGTGTCCACTGGTCTGGTCCGCGGCCAGACTCCTCGTCATATCGCGATAGAGAGCCACCAGTCCACGGAGCTAACGCTAGGCAACATGGCGGAAGGTATGAGATTGGCTTTTTTGACTATTTAATGGTACACTCCCTTTCATTGTGGTGTGCGTGTTGAACTATAGGACCGAAGCAACTAGTGTCTAGGCAATTTAATGGACCATGTGTTTGCTGCAGTTGAAAATACAATGCACCGCGTTAGTCGTCTTGTCACATTCAGCTGGTTAGCAAGCTGTCGTTAGCTCTCGTTGGTGTTGCTAGCTATATTTTTTATTTGATGGCTACTACGAGCTAGCCAAGCAAGTCCGAGGTGGTGCTGCGTTGGACTGCGGAGATCAAATTTAGTCTGGGCAGCTAACTGGTTAGCTAGCTAGTCTAACTAACCAACCTAGTGTTAACTGACAGAATCTGCATGTAATGTTAGGAATGGTTAGCTAGCTCAGACGTTCAATGTAAACGTTATGGATCGCACTAGCCTCTACTGTCATACCTGCTCTAACTTACTGTCTTAACACTGGAGCAACGACTGTGTTGTGCATGAAGGCATGCATGTTGTCGTTCTGAGGTGTCTGGTCTGAACAGATCTGTAATGTTAGAGGTGCGGGACAGGAGACCTCACAGGACAGGTGTCACTCCCTGTCAGGTATCATCTCCACCACCAGGCAGGAGTGGCAGTGCCAAGTGCAGCGCATACAGTATATGGCCTAGTCACAAGGGGAAGTGTGCCTGCTTAAGGAAAATCTGCTTAAAAGCTTGAATCGAGACAACGAGCAGTACAGGCTGTGCTGCAAGCCAGGCACTGCTTGTAGAGCTCCTCTATTGGCAATGAATCATAAGCAGATTTTGAGGACTTGTTGAAGTCCACAAAATCTGCCCTCTATGCCTACATGAAAACAGAGAATGCAAATATCTCCCTACAACACCTGTCTTCTGTTGTCAATTGAACACCTCTAGATAGTTTTATTATGAAACAGCCTAGGGTCGTTTTTTACTAAGTTTGGGAGTAACTAGATCATGGTCACACCTCTTGACTTAAGTCCTCAGTATCATATGCTACATGCAAGTGTTGTTTTAGGTTGGATTTTTACTTAAATATCAAGAATTCATTGTACATGAGGCCAGGCTGTCAGAGTTGGAGATAAACCTTAACCCTTATAAGCATCAGAAATGCTCACAAAATAACTGCAAAAGTGGATTGTAGCATTATATGGGAATTGGTCCACTGGTGGTCGGTGCAGTTCTAAACCGCTGCCCCGGCTTCCTGAATTGGGCTGATCAGGTGGTGCTGAGAAGCTCCCCCTCTGTTCCTCATGACCAGTAGCAATGCCAGTAACGGTTTACGAGGGAGGACAAAGTAATGTGCCTCCTCAGCATTCTGTCTTCACTAAAACTTTACTGGTCGAAAGGGAAGGAAATGGGCCTCAGTGAAATTATGTGTGCAGTCTTGGCTCAGGCGTGAATCATGCTTGTGACACCAAGCTCTGTAGAAAGTCCTATTCCACTTAGAAGAAATGGAAGTTATTCAGCAAAAACACAATGACTCTTATTTGATTCTGTTACGGTCAGTTTTTAATAACATAAATTTTGCTCCATGTATGCCGTACACAGGGGGTAAAATCTAGGGTTTTTGTGAAAAGTGGCATGACATGGCAAAGTGCTCCTAATAAGAAGTTATGCCATGAAATATTGGGGTGGCTCAGCTGGCAAAGTGACATAATGAACACTTGACTTTGTAGGTGCAAAATCCAGCTCACAACCTTTCTTCACATGCCGTCTCCTCTCTTCTCCCCTCTCTTCCATCTTCACTGCCATAAGCAATAATAATCTTGAAAAATGGTTATGGTTTTAGCCCCATGACAGAAGGGGCTCTATGGATCACAATATTAGTCATTCGCTCTGTTTGCCATCTTTTTGTCACGTGGGTGAAAGTGTGGGAGTTGCAGACTTTAAATTGGGAGACCTGAGTTTGATTCCCGGCTGGAATGCTTCCACAATGTTCAGTGTTGCTGGCTGTTAGTCTTATCAAAAGTGTGATGTAAGCCCCAAAGGAAGCTTTACAGCCTGTCAACACAGTCATATTGGTACAAGTGTGTTTTGGAGTGTCTTTATTAGCTGTAAGGTAAAAAAGGCTTTAATTAGTCCAGTTCAACGCTATGTTCAGAAATAGTTCTTCTCTAACCTGCTTTTTTGTCTCCCTGCGTCCTCTGTCTTGTCCTTCGTCTGTCCCCTTTCCCTTGACGCGGGACAGAGGAGGTGGCCAAGCTGCAGAAGCACCTGGCCCTGCTCAGGCAGGAGTATGTGAAGATGCAGCAGAAGCTGG
>OMOV01106191.1:0-14950 GCA_900312565.1 Beryx splendens | reverse complement strand
TATACTTTTATAGCTTTCAGGGATTTTGAACCATGGACCAAGATATTCATTATCGGCTACAAACTGAATGTCAGTGTTGTTGTTAACCCGATGGACAAAATGATGTTGACCCAAAGAAACTGCATATGCTGAACTACTACTACTACACTACGGAATCTTAACTCCTGGCTCTATTACTGGCGCTCTGCAGCATGGGTTTAAATTTGTGGATAACAAATGGCATTCATCGTAACTTTAATGGTGCCCAGTTGATATCTTAGATAATAAAACATTTATACTGCTCATGCTGCTCCCAGCAAAGTGATTCTTTGAGTGGTTTAGACGCTGAACGGCCTGTTGTTGTAAACCCCCAGCATATCCATACAGACTGTAACAGAGGCAAGGGTTTTCACTCTGGTGTTGGGAGATACGGATTTAATAGAGCATTTAATTCATTTTTGGGACAACTGGAGAGAAGCAAAACTGTGTGTGTGCGTGTGTGTGTCTGGTAGTGCTCATTCATGCACAAACAAATGGCTTTAAAAATCCCTGAAAGGTTGTACATGCATATTTGGCAAAGAAAATTCAAAATATGGATGGAAGATGAATTGAATTCCCTAGAAGAGACTGATTGCATGTCAAAATATGTGGAGTAATCATAAATATTGTACATTATAAGCAAACATAATAACACTGCTGGTGTTTCAGATATTATTCAGTCTCACACTGCTCACATATCTGCACATTACACCTCTTGTCAGCCTGAGGAACCATACTCCATAATGCTTATAGCCAGTGGTGTAGTGGTAAACAAAAAGATGGGTGAAATATGTCCTCATCATAAGGAAAACGACCACCAATATGGAAAAGAAATTCATAAAAGCATTCATTTTCATATCATTTCCCCTTAGAATATCCTTTCCTCATATAACATGCGTCAGTATGATGCTATTTATCATGATGCTTGTGAAGTGATGTCATTAAGATTAATATCTGCCTAATAGTGGTTAACTCTATTGCGCAAGTAAAAAAACATACTATATCCTTGTTTTCAATATATCTTTAATGCATTTCATACTGTGTGAATGCACATAGTGATTGCATGTCTATAGTGTGTGTTGCACAGTCCCCTCGCTCCCTGTCCGGAGGTGTTGTTATCCCAGCAGACAAAGCAACAGCCTCCAAGATGAATAACCCGCAACTTAATCAATCCTCCAAGCACCTGGATCAATAACTTAACTAATAACCCTGCGATCGATACCTTAACTCCTGTACCTAAGGCTGTTGGAATGCCACTGCTGGCCAATGATCAGTGAGCCTGGCAGCGGTAACTGTAGCAGCAGCGGCAAGCAGGCCCGGACTGGCCATCGGGAGCACCAGGAGTTTTCCCGGTGGCCTGGCCTGCTAAATCGCCCGCAGGCGATAGCAAAGATGTTCTATACACAAGATGACGCATTAAGCTGGGCCAATGAAATGGTGCGGTCGCCCCCCAAACACAGATAAAAAGTTTCCTGCCATTCAAATCTGCTGCCTACATTGACACATTGTGGTTATGTATTTAGTGTGTGTGTGTGTGTGTGTGTGTGTGTGTGTGCGTGCGTGTGTGTGTGCACGCATTGGTGTTGTGTGTGCGTGTTTCTGGAGTGCACCAATGTCTCTATAACCTCTATGTTGAGTCGGTCCCGGCCCTAGCCCACCTCTGCAGGCTGGCAGTCAGGGCAGTGAGGGTCTGTCTAAGCTCACCTTCACCCAGCAGCTGTCCCTCCCTCCTGACTCCTGCAGCACCTCCAGCTAAGCTGTATACATGTTTATTTGTTTTAGTTTTTTTGCATCTCACACACTGTACTCTAGTTTGACACCCGTACACTTCATTCAACACCCTGCACCCACCACTGATGAACTGATGCCCACACCTCATTTTCTATTTTGTAAGTACATTAGTTATTTATTATTTAATAAATATTGGTTAAACCTTAGACCTTGTGTCGTCTCCCTCCTTAATGATATGTACCTTTGGTTTTATTTGAGGGTCATAACAGTAGGTCACATTGTACTAAGCAGTTGTTGGCTGCTTAGTTTGTGATTCACATGCACTAAAATTCACCACAATGCAGGAAATGAAGTCTTTGTAACTAAAATGTTCCTGGTGGGGAACCCCCAGACCCCCCGCTTAAAAAGTGGCCTGACTGGGGGCTATATTTCATACTATATTTCCCAGCCTCAATGATTTTCCCAGTGCAGCCCTGGCGGCAAGTTAAAAATCAGGCGCCAAAGCGGGTCCTGTCACCGCTGTGAAAATGGCTAAAGGCATCATACTGCTTCCTCACCCTTTACTCTCTGACACTAGTTGAATAATCTTCATCATCATCAGCATCATCATAATCACCACCATCACCCTAATCATTACCATCATCAGTTATGACCATCAATATCATTATCACCATCACCCTAATTATTGTTATCCTCATCCTCGTTATAATTGCCATCATTAAAACTGATGTTTCTGATCCTCAGCTCAGATTTGCTGAGACTGTTTGAAGTTGCTGTAAAATATCTGATAAACACATGACCACATAACAGTTCATTTAAACATTAATGATATAATATAAAATACAAATATACCCCGTGACCATATAACAATTAACTTTAATGGTAATGCTATACAACTATAATCTAAAAACACACCTGTGACCACATAGCCGTTAATTTAAATATTAATACTAAAATATGAATACGAAAGTCACCACTCATACCACTATGTGTCATACAGCAGCCATGTTGTACAATTACTATTGTACTATATTCAAGAACTATATTACTTGGCCAAAGATAACCATTTAATTATTATTATGTAATTATTATCGATAATAACAAAGAAAAAGAGAACATTAAGCCAAGCTCCATTCAAAAATCCGCCAATTTAAAGTTGTTTTGCTTATAAACAAACATACACACCTCATAGAAGACGACTTAAGACGTTTTGCAAATTCTTAGTATCCACTCTTCAATTCAGCATAAATTGAATCCACCAAGCAGCCCTTATTTCAATGAAGTCTCAACTTTTAGAATTAGTTCACCTCTTATCCTTGCAATCCTCTTCCACCCAAAATACACCTAAAAAGTTTAGATGTTATTAAAATAGCATGCTGCTTGGTGGATCATTTGTATGCCGAACTTACCAGAAAACCATAAACATTTGTATGACTTCTTAAATCACGAAAATGACCCCTTGCTGTTGCACCACTGCTGAGGAAAAGAGGTGCAAGCAATTGCTCTCTAACAAGGATGACTCATCGTCCACGCATGCGGGAGTGCGGCTTTAGGACGTCTTGTAGTACTTTTCATCAGCTTGCATGAAAGATTCATCAGGAGCAAGTCATGTTGTATTCCAATGTAACACGTGTCGTGTGATGGCTATGTCTGCTATGCTGGTCTGTCTGATTACACTCACAGATATGTGTGAAAATGTTCCTTGTTAAAGGTTTTCCTAGTAGAATCATCATCATCATCATCACTGAAAATGACACTCTCAGCACCATGACTGCCAACATCAGTAACAGCATCTTCATCATGGACTTATACAGTACCACTTGCCTTGAAATGTATTCTAGAAAACACTCTGCTTTACCATTACACCATTATCCGTCTGAAATCATCATCATCATCATCATCATCACCCTAATCAGCTTTGGACAACTGACTACCTCATAATGTTTAATAACAGGAACACCTTCTTACCAGGAATAATTTTCATCTTCTTTTCTGTAATTTATCAAAAGGTTAAACTCATTTCTGCGGTTATCGGAGTGTAATAATGAATACCAGACGATAATAGATGATAATGATAGATATAGTCAGGAATAGGATAAAGTTTTATAAATCAGGTCCCTGGTGTGTCCATGCCAGCTGCACACAGAGAAACGACCAGATCTGGATCACACAAAGGGTGAAACATCATGTGTTCTTGTGTCTGTGTAATCTCATGACATGAAGGTCAGGCAACAATCAATCCAGTAATCCAGATTCCTTCTTTTCTATATGACATGAAGAGAAATCAACTGAGGTCATTGTGTTTCCTCCTGTCAGCTCCGCAATATTAAAGCCGACACAGATATCAGAACTACAAAATTACCTAGAGACAAAATGTCACATTGAATAACGTCATCATTTTGCTCAACTGCCCTCTGCGATACAGACGAGGATTTAAGTCAGTGTTAAGAGTTCAGGGTGTTTTATGAAGTAAGACCAGGTTTAGTGCAACGATCAAACTGGGATGGAATGCAAGATGAAAATAAGGATGGCTGCTCTTATTATTATTTTTCTTTATTACAATTATTATAATACGTTTCTAGCCATTTGGGTTCAACTGATATGGGTTGGTGAAGGCTGATACAGATTTTTTATTTTTTTTTGGGCATATTATGCTTTATTGACAGCAATAGTGTGAGACTGAAGCTGCTAAAAGACAATATTTTGAGCCAATATTCTTTAAATTTGATCTTTTTCATGCCAAATAGATATTACAAGTATTCAGTGTTGACCCCAGAATTGTATTCTTGTCAGGGTGGAAAAGCCTCTGAAACAGCTAGACCATGGGACAATGAAGATATTGAAGATATTGATACAAAATATCAGCTATTTGTTCCATCCAAAAGTATCAGTCAAACCCGAATATGAACCATGATGATCAAGACCTATGGCACACACAGCTGTCACCACAGCCTAAACTTGAAATGACTCACTCTTCAATGAAATACCTCCTCTTTGTTATTTGGATTGGCCCAAAACCATCAATACATAGTCAACTTTTGCAGTGCTGGAGAGTAGTTAGCAGTGGATAAGGCGTGAGTGCAGATTGCCTGCCAGTAACCAGTGAGTGGTATTGTGGGAAATCCAGTTTTTTGTTGTTTTTAAAATGTTGTCTCCATCTTTGGTGCTAAGCGTTCATTGCTGTGGTGTTTTTTTAAATTTTGATTATCTTTGTTTTGATTATCTTTGTTTGGGAAGTTTGAGCCTGTTCAGCCATGGTGGCTATCGCTGCTCATGCCAGCTACCCAGTTCTTCTTCTTCCATTTATTCCAAACCACAAAAAAAAAAACGCATGATTTTTTCCTGGCAAAGACCTACCAGACACTAGAACAGCAAACGGAAAAACTTGTGTCATGAACTGGATATAGGTTGAATCACTATTGTGTTATAGGTATCGGTCATAGAAAGTAGCAAAACGGACTTATATGGATTATTTGTAATAATATACATACATATACATTAATACAGCGAACATTCTGGATAACACTATGGATAATGAGCTCATATAGACTGCAAAAACCAACAGTAAATGAGATAGAGTGTACACATGCCTCAGTATCCCCGCTCTCTACATCCCAGGTATCTTATCTCTGGCGTTCTCATGATTGGGATGAAGATTTATTCATCTTATTGTAAATAAGATATGAGGTTTACATGAACTGTTAAAAACCAGAATACTTTAGTAGCCTGAGTGAGAGAAAAATGAAAGAATAATTGAAATATTACCACAGTCTGCTCTACTCTATATAATCTATTCTGCTGGGCCCAAAACACCTTCTACCTCTACACACACACACATGCATGGAATATCAATGAATGGTGTACAAATAACACGGGTTTACACTTTGGAAATACCTGTAATGTGTACGCCAAAATCAAATTTTGCGTGCAGTTGATACGCGGAGCACTCCAATAATACCTATGGAGACCGGTGCATCTTACATGCACGCGCAACCCAGTCTTTTTTTTTTTTTTAATTAACAAAAACATCTTACATGGACATAACATGTACAAAAGGGTACACATAATAACAAACAAAAAATTGTAAGAAACAAAAAAGTTAAATTTTAATGCTAGGGGGGATAAAAATCTATATAGAAATTTTTAACACAGTACAAGCTGTTACAGTTTTAATTGCTTTTTGTTTTAGAGTGTTGAATTGAATAAATGTATTGTTTGAACTCGTTGCTGAAGGCAATAAAACATGGTTTCTTACCTGTAAATTTACATTTATGGATATGGAATTTGTCCATTATAATAATAAGATTTATCATGTATACATAAGTGTTTTTCTGTGTATTATTTTCCAGGAGACCAAACAATGCATTCTTCCACAGTAAAGTAAATTTTTTCACAAAAGTTTGTCATATTTAACCATGACTTCAGCTTTTCCCTAAACTTAACCGTAAAACTGTTTTACTAGCATAAACGTAACCGTTAGCTATCCTTTTCACATGAGTGTCCAATTCGTACTCTCACACAATTCTTTCATGGTGGAGGAATGGAATCTTCACATAATTTGTCACAATGTGTAATCTGCTTTTCAGTTTGTGCTCATTTGACAAAATGCTATACTTATTATAAAGTATATTGAATTTATGCCAGAGAGTCTAATAAGGTGAGTTAACTGATTTTAGGTGGGTTTATTGTCTGTTACATCCTTAGTTAGTATGTAAGGTAATAAACCATTGTAGACTAGTAGGTTAGTATATGACGATGAACTGCTATTAACTAGTAGATCAAAAGTTTAAAGTAAAAAAAACACTAGGACAGTAGCTTAGTAGCTGTGTGTCATGTTAGTAGTCTGTGTGATGCTGGAAAGTTTCTCAGCATGCATCAAACTCAGAAATATTAGTTGATTTATTTAATTTATGTTTAGTTTATTGTCTAATTCTGTTGTCTACGTACGGTCTGATTTCTTCAGTTTGTACCACATCAAGTCTTGCACTCACTGCGTTTCCTTTTGTTATACTTGCTGTGATTTATGATGTACCTCTGTGATAAATGATGAGTACTAATTGCTTTGCAGCATGCTGAAATGCTTTGGCAATATTGACGCTCTTCCATTCATGCCAATAAAGCTTACTTCAGTTGACTCAAATGCAAGGCAACGGTAGGTATTCTATGAGAATATTGTATACCGATGGATGAGTGGCCTAAGAACACGGTCAATTAAAAGAGCTGCTGTGCTGATCCACTGTTTTCGTGGGCAGGGAGTCAAAGTTGGGTTATGGGAAAATTAGAATGAATCCCAAACATTCAGGAAGAGGAGAAATTAAAGTCTTATTGACTAAAGGCCAATGTTGCGTTGTTCTAATCTCAAGTCCCTGCAATCAAGGTAAACTGAACAAAACACTGCTGGCTAGTCGGACAGTTTCCTGAAAAGAAGGTGTATGTAATGAGACAGCCACAAACCCTGTCAGTCAGTCAGTCAGTCAGTAAATCAGACAGTACTGCAGGCTAAGGTTAACCAGCAGTCATCTCTAGCCTGTGGTCAGGACATATGTGGCCGAAGCTCAGTGATGCTCATTAAAAGCAGCATACCTAAAACCTAAAAATCACCATAATATTCCTATAGTGACTTAGTGTGTCTTTGGTACTCAATAGTGAGTTTATAGTGACCTTATGATACCTTATGGTATTTGTTTTTTTTAATCTTCTATAGGCTAGTCTCATCATCAGATTCCTATGATATTCCTATCATATTACCATAGGAACTTATGTGGCTGTGGTCAATGGTGAGTTTAATGTTCTTATATTATTCCTATAGTGAATTACAGTGTGTCTTTGGTGCTGAATAGTAACTTATTGACATCATACCTTATAGTATTTGTTTTCATCTGCTATAGTATCATCATAAGATTACAATGATATTCATATAATATTACCATGAACTTATAGTGTGTCAATAGTGCAGTTATCCTATAGGGTGTTATATATATTTAATAGTTTAGTTTTGCTGTGTATTTTGTGTAGTTTCCCTTATTATATGATTGCTATTAAGAGACTAAGACCAGATGAAAACGAGCTTCTTAAGAAACATACAGTAGGCTGTCTTGTATAGGCCTAGAGAAGTCTGGATTCGACACAGTAGGCCTAATATCAGTCAATGCGTCTACACACAGCACAGGCGTATTTACAAGGGAACATAATACTTGTCATTTGAATTCACTGAAGTCCTGTTGCAGCTTCTCTTCTGCATCTCCCTGCCACAGCAAACACACAAAACTGAAACCCAACACGTCTGATGGAAAATTAGTCTTTCAGTGTCACTGACTGCCACGCGCCGCCTCGTGTCCCCTTCATTATAACCTGACAGGGCTTATAGTTATAGTAAATAATTAATAACTCTAGACTTACGACCCTATAGACCTACTGGCACATCTCAGCTTTTCCGTTGGCTTTAAAACCCCATCAATAACAAAATCTGTCTTCCTGCACCAAAGCTGTAAGATAAAAAGCTTTCATATCTTCATTTAACACAACTTTCATTCCGCGAGGAATCCGCTATGTCACTTCAACTAAGGCAGTTAGAAAAAAAATCACCAACGGCCGAGAGACTAAATTGATAGGCTAACTAATAGCTGTAAGCGGTCTTATAAATTAACAGTGATATTAACAAGGGGAAACTACACACAGAAGCACTACTGTAGGAAACGGAAGTTCAATTAATAGGTGATTAGATATTTAAATGAGAAAATTTGGTTCATTCTTACCGAGTCTCTCCTTTCTGAAGCTCTGCGCGAGACTGGACGGCAGCTCTCTCACGCTGTCTGGGCTATCTCCGCGGTAGACACGCGCGCGCGCACGCACGCTCGCACACTCGCTCCCTCCCTACAACACACCATGCTGCATGCTGTACGCCACTGTGTTTGTACATGTAGATGACATTCAGAATATATATATGTATGTTATACACTGGAATCTTATTCAGATCTTATGTAGGCTATATCTGCCTTATGTATACTGTACATCATATAGCCCACTGATACATTTTGAAACTACATATGTAGCTTTTGCAGTATGGGACAGACACTTTCTGAGGGGAAGAGCTTCGTATTAACTGTGGGAGTTGATAGGGTGGCTGGAAAGAGAAGACAGTGTTTGTGTGCGTATGTGTGGGGGGAATCTCTAGTCACATTGATTCGAACAGATTCATTTCCTGTTTGCCTCAACTTGTCCCCACAGCAGTGAGTGGTGCGAATCTAAACTTTCTTCATCCACCTGATCTGACACCCTGCCTTCATTGTTTATCTCTTCCGCTCAGTTGTATGTATTCATGCGTTTAATGTCACACTCTCCACTGGTTGAAGCCTGTGTATGTGTGTACTGTGTGTGTGTCTATATGTTAACATTTACATGTGAGCAAAGTACACTAAGAGCAAATCAGTGCAAGTCAACATTCCTGGATCACCATCTTTACCAGCCTGGTCATCAGGATAGTAAAATGTGACTAGTCAGTGCTGATGCTGCCTTCAGGTGCTCTGGGAAAACTCAGAATTACAAGTTCAGCAACAACACCACCGAATTACTAAGATGTGATGTTTAGGGTGCGGAGGGTATGGAAAGTTATGTGAATAAATGATGAAAATTAATGATGTTCCATAACAGACTTTGACCTTTTTCACATTTGTGTAACTTGTTGCTGATTGGCCTAAACGATTATTGCATCATTTGCGGGGGACGACAAGTTTACAGTTGCCTTCTTATTCTTTGGCATTCTATTATTACATGCAGGACTAGTGTTGATATTTCTAATTTCACTCTTTGTTCGACTTTTAGCTGTCACACATTTTTGCAAACATACACAATATTTGGGTTACAGTTAAAACATCAATAATATGCCTGATTCACACTTTCCTTTTCATTCTGCCACTGCAGAACAAAGTGTCTTTGTGTCGCTTCATGTCTAAAAAAAAACAACCGCCACCATAATAATATTTTTGTTACAAGGTTCATTTTGTTAGAATTGTAATTAGAATTACAACTTCGGAACGTGGAAGCAGGAGCTTACGAGGAGCACCTGGAGGCAGCATAAGTGAAGAAAATGAAAGAGAAAAACTACTTTCTGTGTGTGTGTGTTTCTCAGTTAAAACAGCAGCTGACAGTGAATGGGCGTCAGTTCAAATTTATAAAACTTTATTAACAAAAAAGGTTTTGGTCATAACAACATCAGTCGTTTCTACTGAGTCAAACTAGGAACCATTTTAACCATAAGCACAGTAGTCAGATCACAGCATACCAGTCAGCAATAGTAATAAAGTGTACTAGCTGTTATTCCAGTAATAAATCCCAATGATCCCAGAACCAGTTCGCCCTCTGCTTTCACTCTCTCTTCTGTGGCTGCATTTGGCTGCAGCCATTTTGCATCCCTTCTAGTTAACTTTCCCCCCACCAATGAAGACAGTAAGGCAGGTGGACAGACAGACAGTAACAGGTAGACAGGCAGGTAAGCAGGCAGTCAGCAAGGCAGGTAGACAGACATACAACTAGTCAGACAGACAAACAGAACCAGCTAATAGAGTTGATCAACTTGAGGGCACTTTAAGACACACACACACACACACACACACACACACACACACACACACACGCTTGTTGGAATGGCAATAACATAATATCGCAACACACACTGTGAAATTGTGTGTGATGTCAATAAAAAAACAGATATTACTTCTAGAGATCCAATACATTTTCTTTCCATTTAACATAAGCAAACTGAAGGTTGCACAGCATAAACCTTAGCATCTTTCTCTCTCACACACACAGAGTGATGTCCTCTCCCTCTCTCTTGCTTCTAATGAAGCAGAGATGCCTCAAAAGTAGTCTTTAACAAAAAGGTTTCTCAATGACAGCAAGTCCTGAGCTAAGTGCAGAGTAAAAACAAAACAAAACAGGACAACACAAACAAACCCAAAGGTAAACACATAGCTAAACACACAGGTAGGAAAGATCTTGGTTGGTTGATCCAGAAATTAGAGATGCTAACAGCATTATTGACAATATTAACTTTCTGTGTTTCACATCATGTCAGCTCATCAGTTGACGCAATCTCACTACTAGGATTTTTAAAGTTTCAAAAATATACAAACATTGAAATTTTACAACGGAATCACAGGTTTGTTCCAGTTTATGGGAAAGTTTATCTTCATTCTTTTTTGGTATCAACATACATTTTGATGGTAAAGTCTCAAAAAGCTTTATAATGATAAGATTTTACAAAAAGCATCCCTAGTTTTCTACAATTTTACCAGCACTTTTACTGAAATACCGTTTATAAAATCTACTGGCATGTACAAATGTTACACGTAAAATAATTTAGCTTGTTGCATATTGAAATGTGCATTTGCTCCACGTGGACAGGCAATGGAGAAGATTTCACGGCAGCCAAATCTTCATCATCAGCACAGCTAACTCCAGTGTTAACCATCTTCTTTCTCGTTATTATTCTAGTGCTTTTAGGAACGAGTGTTTTTGCAGTCAGTTCTACACAAGGTCATGTGGGAAGGACAGATTTCTATTTACAGACAGCAGTAAAGACAAAAGGTCAGTCAATCATCGCCATTATCAATGCAAGATTCATCTTCATCGTTAACATGATCATCGGTCCCGAAGGATTACTTTAACTCCCCTCGCTCGAAATTATGAGTATCCAGTCATTTCTCCCTCTTCATCCTCCTCTTCCTCTTCTCTCTCAATTCAAATGGGCTTAAAGAATGCACAACGTTTTTGGGAGATTGTCCCATTGGTCAATTTAACTGTTAGGTGATGAGAACTTCGACACCAGAATCATTCATGTGTCCCTGGTAAATCATTGGCTCCTGTGCTCCATGCTAACACTTTAACATACATTATGTTGAGTATTAGTAGGCAACTAGAATCGCAAAAGTGAGGAAATGAGAACTTGTTGCAGCTCTAAGGCTAAATGTTAAGTAATCTTAAATGATACACAGGTAAGACTGGCAACTGTGTGTAAACTGGTGAAATAAAAAAAAAAGACATAAAAATAACATACTGTTTTGAACTAGCAGGTACTGCTTCCCATGTTTCCACAAGAAGTGAATGTAGTTGGTGATGAGAGACTGTGTGCATCTAAATATCACTGCACAGTGGATGAATATGTGGCTGCTCACTTAAAATAGTTCCAAAAATATACCACAATTACACCAGCTATATTAAGTTTGTAATGTTTCATTATTAACACTTAACTTTTTATTACTAAAAGGTCAGTCTTCTTACTTTAAATAATGCTAGTTGCCTACTATCACTCAACATAGTGTATGCTAAAGTGTTAGCATAGAGCACTGGAGCCAAAGATCTACCAGGGACCCATGGATGATTTTGATGTCTATGTTCTCATCACTTAACAGCTAAGACAACCAACGGGACAATCTCCCAAAAACTTGCTGTATTACTTTATCGATAAATACAAATACAAAGGTAACTATTGGCAAAACAAATTCATTGCATGCAGAATATAACTATTCTGATCACAATGGATTTAGCCTGAATCTCTCTCTCTCTCTCCTGCACTCTCTCCGCTGTGAACAGTGCCTATAACTGTCCAGTGCTGTCTGGCTAACTTAGCGTGCAGCGATACACCCTAACAAAACACAGTGGTTTACCCAGCAGTGTGTGTGTGTGTGTGTGTGTGAGAGAGAGAGAATTTAGTCCAGCTCAATGGTTAGCCCAGCCACATCCAACCCCCCAGGACAATGCTTGTGTGTGTGTGTGTATATATATGATTATGTGTGTGTGTTTGTGAGACTAGTGTTGGCTAGGGCCAGGCAACATTTCCAGTAAAGTGTCAGAGTGTTGCATGCTGGGATAGGATCTAAAGATGGAGGGAGAGACTGTAATTAAACTGGGAGGAGTCCCTCCATCTCTCTGTCCTGTTTATCTATCCATCCTTCCATCTCTATATCTGTCCCCTATCTGTAGCTCTTTTTCCTTCATTCTCTCCATCCCAGCATCCCTCTATCCATCCTCGTGCTCCCTCTCTCATCCCTACATCTCTCGATCCGCGAATCCCACTGTTTCTCGCTCTCCTCCTCTCACCTCGTCTTTTCCAGTGTTTGTTCTAGATAGAGGAGCAGAGGAGGGGAGGAGGAAAGGAAAAAAGGAGCAGAGAGGAAGTTTGTGAAGAAATCTGATACATTCAGTCGCTCTGGTGCTTCTGGTCTCCTTCACTTCAGTACAAACCCCTTAACAGCCCCACTCCCCTGCCCGCTCAAATCCCAGCAACCTCAGTGCTGATGGAGCTGGGTGAGATCTAATTCCTGGGTTACAGTCTTTGTAGATTGGTAGCATCCAGTTGAACATTTGCAAGGCCACAGAGTGTGTTGGTCAGCAATCAAAGCCATTAAGTTCCAGTTGTTAAACCAAAGCCATCTTTAGTGTTATGGTCCACATCCACAACTATGTGTTTTTTTCCCAATGCAAGTGTTTTTGTTTCACTTGTCCTCTATGGAAGATATATGAGCTGAGGGCTTCAAGTGTTGTGGATTCTTCACTTTCAGATGTCTCAGCTCCCATCTGCGACAATTTTGTATATGAGAAAATGTCTACCATTATAACCAATAGCTTTAAAATCAACATGGGAGTCAAATGGATGCAATTGGTTCAAACAACCCATAGTTGAGGGGTCAGAAATAGCCACTGTGTCACTTTCCTTTAGTCTCATAGCAACACTCAGTTAACCAAATCACAGTGGCGTCGATAAAAAAAAAACTTCGGTGGCTCCATCGCCCCATAGCAATCCCATCCAGTGCGATCAGACTGTTTGCTGGATCACACGAAACATCAGAAGACAGTAGGTTCCAGCACTTAGAGTCCATCGATAGTATTGTGGTGTTCAGGTTTAAACCCCATGAAGGCCATCTAGTTTTTAGGTAAATTCTCAGCATTTTACATTGCCATTGGCCTACCAATCGAAATCCTTTTTTTTTTTTTTACACTTGATGTCACAGCTACTCTGCAGCCATTTTGCATCCCCCCTAGAAAAGATTCAGCTTGGGATGCAAAAAAAAATTTGTGAGCCCTGTGCAACTGAAATCACTGGCAGCACCTAAGCTTCAAAATGCTTCATGACAGAAGGTTTAATCAGCTATATTGGCAGGCGGCGGATATAACTCAAGTTTGGTTGTTTTTCAGCTACAAAATTTAGTTCCAGGAAACACAAACTGAATTAACTGCTCCTTTACACCGAGATGTTTTTAGATGTGGCTTTGCTTTCCAGGATTTAGACAGAGACCAGCCCATAGAGTTCCAGTGGTTGATCCTGTATTTAGACAAAGCTTAACCATAGAGTTCCCGCAGTTATAATATTTATCCACAATACAAAGAGCTTAGACCACAGACTTTGATTACTTTTTTTGAGGGTTTGGACTTTTCCCAGCCCATATGCTTCCAGTACTCAGTGGCCTGTAGACTTAAGGATTTGGTTCCTGTCTTTAGACATAGCCACACCCACAGACTTCCATGAGTTTGTTGCAGTATTTAGACACAGCCATACTCATACCAGACGGTCTGAGGGTCGTTATTGGGGTCGGGAGAAGCCGGAGTGCTTTTAGGGCATTCGACAGAGCCACACCGTGCTCTATCGCTTCCTCTCTCGCCTTCTTTCTTTAAGTGGGAGGAGTCAGTTGAGCGGGCGTCTCTTAGCCCCTCCCCCTGCTCCAAAGAGTCGTCCAACCGCAGCGCCGGCACCGCCCTGACGGGGGTTACCATGGCGACCTCGCCACGGTGATGATAGGAGGAGGAAGGGGAAGGGCCATTCCGAGAGACGGGAGTCCTCGCTCTTTCTCTCTCTCGCTCTCTCTCCCCGTATCTCTCCGTTTGCAGATTGAGGGAGGAGGAATGGTGAATGGGCGGGTTTAAGAAGCTTGCATCTCCGTGTTGATTGGTTGGACCGGCCAGCCGTGCAGAGAGTGGCCGTTCTCTGCCATTAGCTCCCCCCCCCTGCCTCCGAACCACCACATCCGATTGGCCGGGAGACCCTTCGTTTCCACGGTAACTCTCTGGTCCATTGGAGCGCAGCAAATCAGCTGAAGCCAGGCTGAATGCCCTGCTCAGCGATTGGCCGGTTCTCTGGGTGCGGGGCTGGCACACGGCGGGCGATTGGCAGGCCGGATGACGGGGGGGGGGCTTGACGCTTTGCCCT
>OMOV01106148.1:0-13121 GCA_900312565.1 Beryx splendens | reverse complement strand
CTACACGACGCTCTTCCGATCTAAGTTACAGGAACAAGTGCATCATTAGCGTTATTTGATCAAATAACCATCGTATAATAATCCTCAATCAAATAGAAAAAATGAATGATAGATGATGATGATATAGCTTGTTTTCTTTACGCTGGGCAAATCCACTTTTAGACATTTAGCCTGCATGGCCAAGGCTCCCGATCTAAATAATATCTGTTATGCCAATGAAATTCACAAACAGCAGCATTTCAACACTTTCAGGTCAGGAGACATTATTCCTCCCGCCGGAAAAGTTTCATACTGCGACAAAGCTCCTTTCATTTAATTACGGATATCTAGACTAGGCATCTGACAGTTTAAGTACAGGTACTTGGTGCTAGATCCCAGTACTACAGACACTATTAGTGAACCTCTGAAACCTAGATTATGCCTACATAGTAAAAGCATTACATCAGAATCCCCCCCATGATTAGACAGAAATGTAACCTTTTTTTTTGTCTTTGAAGGAGCAACAGCCCAGCAGCTATCCCCGATCATCAGGGGTTCCTCCAGAAGCCCCTCTTCCACCCAGCTCCCATCCACCACAAACCTCCACCTCTGGCCCCGGAGATGCGGACCTACGACCCCGTCACGGGGAAGCTGATCCGCAGGGGTCCTCAGGCCTCGCGGCCGCCGTCTTACCTCCAGCCTTCAGGGTCTTTGTCGCTCTCTGATCACAGAGAGCAGTCTTCTCTCAGGTACGCTGTAGACCGAATTCACTTTGTTCTTCACTTTGGAGTTTTGGGGTCTGTATCTCTAACCTTGGCAGACATCGTGGAAGTCCCTCCACGCTGCATCTGTCCAGGAACGTTGCAGAAAGCATGTAAAAAGTGTTACTGATATTTCTTTATGTTTAGTATTGACTGCAAAATTGCTCATAACTGATCTTGAATTGGCCCACAGGGTCTCTTTTCCAGCCCTTCTCCATAAACTATTGGCTGTTAGCGCAATGCCTTTTTATGGACAACCCCCAACGGAGCAACGTCTCCAACTATCACCTGAAACGCAATAAAACTCCACAGTTTACTGCCTGGGTTGTTTATAACATTTAGTGGCAGGGGCAACCTGTCCGCCGTCAGCTGTGCAGTCTCTAGCCCTCAGCCGAGCTCTCCTGATTCATTCACTTTTCACTTCTGTGGCAAAGAGGAAGCCAAATACTTTCATTAAGACACGCCTCCCAGGGGAGAACATGTGTTCTGTGGCCTGAGAGGCCCATCGCTCTGTCAGATTTGCTCTGTGTGCCTTTCATCTTCTTCCGTCAGATTAGATTTTCTTGTGCAATGCGCCCCCACCTGAATCTTGGGTTGTAAGTAAACGCACAACATGAAAGATCAGGGTACTATAAAGTAGCTGATGTTGGCAGCTTTGCTCTAAAGACATTAATTTTTATACTGCTTAATAGCTATGCTGGAAACATGTTGATGCTAAAATTGACATGCCAATTTAATTGAAAGTGGGGGGAAATCTCTTCAGCAGTGTAAGACTAATCTTTAATAGAAAGTTTTACCTTCATTTTGTCATAGAAGTATGCTTCGTTTTCCAATCATGTTATTTCTACCTACAGTTTTATCGAGGTATATTCATAACAAATTTCAATACCTAAACTAAAACTCCGTTCTGTAATTCTGTGAACTAGATTGTGAACTTGATTGCGTTGCAGGTACAATCCTCAGTTTACGATTACAAATCACAGATGATGTCTGTAAACACAGACACGGGTTTTGTTTTACAACTCTGGAAACACACAGTTATGTTTCCGAGCCTCGTGTTTGCCTTAGTTTTTCCAGTGGGGAAGATATGGATACGATGCTCATCTCATATGAATTGTGTAATAATTTGATAAAGTTGTAGCCCGCTGCCGTCCGCTGATGTAGTAATGAAAGTGCCTCGGTTAAACCACAACTTCTATTTTGAAAATGTCGATGTGAAACCATATTAAAAATGCATTACTTCCGATCCAGAATCAGAAGAACACTGTCTATGTACCAATCGTGTTTTACGAGTGAGGGTACAAACAGCCAAAAGTCTGAACAGAAAAATATAACCTGTAAAGTCAGCTGACTTTCAAATAGTTTTTTTTTTACGATTGAAGTATTTCACAATCTTGTTTTGGGGGGGATACCGCTCCATCCAGTTTGACAAGAGCGATGTGGCAGGCGTGAGGAGCGCTTCCCAGTTCCTGGAAGAATCACCTCCCTGTAACCTTCCACTTCAGTTCTCTTTAGATTCAGCAGTCAGTCACCGATGCTAATGAAGAGCTTGTCCTCTGCCTGATTATTTGTTTGCCGTCGGGGCGCCGGGCCCCTGCCAGTCGCCACAGGAAAGCCGGCTAGAGGAGAGGTGGATATTTGCCTTGTTTCTGCCTCCTGATGATAAGTGCCTGCTTGCAAATTCCGCACAAGACGTCCCTCCCCAACTCTGACATGTACCCATAGAAATGATGCATGAGAAGAGCTCAGAGGGGGAAGCCAGCATTCTGTGGGCTTCATTATTGATAGTTTATCATCTATTGAAGCCTCAGAGTCGGGATTTCTGGCAGAGCTTGCAACAGTCTGTGTGATATTTCATCTCACATTACAAAACTAGAACTAGAACTTTTAAGTTTATGAGCTTGCATATTCGGTCCAGGTTCATTTCACACTGGCCCCGTCGCCGGAGTTGTGACAGTGCTGAGGCAAAGGAGATGGAAGCTAACGAAACCCAGCAGCAAGTGTCCCATTTCTGTATCTTCCATCCCTGAATTTGTTTCGCATTAACATCAGAGCAATTAACTATACCTCTTCATGCAAAGATGCGATCATGATGTGTTTAAATTATTTTTAACACTTTAGGGAGAACGGGCACAAAAAGTTTTCAAAGTTTCTGTGTTAGTCGGGTGTGTTTTAGTGGCCGTCTGTTTACTGGACAACCGCCAGCGGCTTGAAACGCTTTGAACCGGATCTGTCTGTATGATGTACTGTAATTAAAACTCACAAGCATAAAATTGCCCTAAATTATTCGTGCATTAGAGGCACATTGGGGCTTTCAGGGAGTTGCATAAAAAAAATAAAAAAAATAAACTTGGTTTAAACTTGAAATCGTTAAAGAAGTTCTTTCCAATTAAAGACTGCCAAGAGGAACTATGGAAACATTTCTGTTGGGCCCTCGTTAGTTAGTTAAAACACTCCTCTCTTCTCCCCTGTCTCCACCTTCAGTCTTCCACCCTTCGCTCTGCATCCTCGCGGTGTCTGTTTTGTGATGTTTTGTGGCTGGAGTTGGTTGTATAATAAACTGAAATCTCAAAACAACATCTGCCTTCTTAACTTCTCCAATCTCACTAATGTAATTGAAGTAAACAGGAGATGTATTTCGCTATGTGCAAAGCGATAGGCTGCTGTAAACCTAATTGGGGACTGTGTATAACATTTATTTTACTGACTGCATATTGCAGCACGGCCTTAAATCTGTTGCACAGGCCTTTTAGAGTATTCAAAGCCAAATGGAGAAGTGTTTGGATATAGATTTGACTCAAAAGATGGCAGAATCAGGTGTGCTTTAAGGCAAAACTACTTTTTGGGGTGGAATAATCAGAGTAAGTAGAAGCCTTGAAGATGGTCAGATTTAAATGTTATGTCTTCTGAGTTTTCTGGTGTTTTTCTGAGCCGTTTCTGTCTGTTGACGTGCCTCAGGGGAACTCAGAAGAGTCAGCAGGACGAGACGGCGGGGCCCAGCCAAGACGACGAGCAGCCGGGGCCGTCCCGCCGAAAACGACAGCCCAGCATGTCGGAGACCATGCCTCTGTACACACTCTGCAAGGAGGATCTGGACAGCATGGACAAAGAGGTACGGAAGGGGGGAACGCAGGCACTGCCTAACATCAGTACTAGCATTTTGCCCTCACTTAAAGAATTTTACATTAATAGCAGTGTCCAGAAAGGGCTGGTAAACAAACAAAGAGACCAAATGCCTGCCAACAATTAATATTCAATAATTTACTAGCCACAATAATTCATATACATTTACACTTACTCAGTACTAGGGATGGGACAATGTGCTTATCTCACATTCCATACGCGACATGGGGTTGACGGTTCAATACAACCACGACACGATGTAATAAATAAAAGTTCAATGACAACAAAGTCTGACTGTGCAGATTTATGTTTATTTCTGAGCCATAATAAATCTTGCTAGCAACGGAATCGGCGTCCTAGAATGTAAACAACAGTTTTAAAATACAAAGTGCAAATGATATCATTTTGATGGAGAGCTTGTGAATTTGTGATTACTACAGCAGAATAAAATGCAGCTAATATCACAATTCATTTTTCTGCACCACAATACGTATTGTCACATTTTTGTATTGTAATATATTTCATTTCTATACGCTGCATTGTCCCATCCCTATCAGAGACTTATGGACTGGATCAAGCTTGTGATTCATGATTCAAGTGCAACAGATTTCTAAATTACAAGAGAGAACAGAGAGAAAGAAGAGAGCATTTTGAATTTCACTGGTTGCTTGGCGGGTGTTAAATGAGGATAGTAGTACATGTTGTTCACTAACACCTAGCCAGTGTTGTACTGTACATTCTGACATGTGGCTTTTCATGTGCCCACACGGCTTCCTGCGGGGGGTTATTATGTGGTGGGGGGATCTCTGGCACACGCGCTATTCAGGGCTCCCAGTGTTGAAGTGCTTGGCATTCATTAGTGGCTGACAGAAGTACATCGAAACGTATAACCAGCAGGGAGAACATCAGAGCAGCACATGTTTTGATGTCCCTTCTCATCCAAGACATCTATTCTGCTATTCAGATCCCTACATGCGCTACCATTTCAGCCCCATCTACTCTCTGCACTCTCATGTTGTGCTTTTTGCCATTCCCGCTAGGCAGGTGAGGTGAACGCTAATGTCTTCGAGAGCTATGCACCTGCAGCTTCCATAATGCTCTAGAGTCTGGTGTCTGAATTGGGAGGGGGGGGCGTACCGAACAGATCCTTGGGATGTATCCAGGGCCTCTCAGCAGGTGATGGCCGCATTTGGCTGAAAGAAAGAGCTTTCAGGCTTGTTCACATGTGGCACATGGCGTGTGACAGACCGTCTTTGAAGTGAGCTCACGTGTCGGGCGGCTATTTTCTCTCTTTTTCCCTATAATGGTAAAAATCTCTGACTAGAAAGATGCATCTGAGGAAGAGATTTCCGAATCGGCGAGGCTATTGTGACGCCTGTATGTTGCTCGGTGAATAAAGCTGAGCAATCCCCGCCACAGAAGAGCCGTTGGCTTCTGCAAGCCGATGGAGTGATTACATTGTTTATGATGGTGGCAAATAATGAAGTCACAAGGGAGCCCGACTTTGTGCCTCGCCACATCTGCCTTGTTAGAGAATCTTGTCACGATGCTTTTAACTGAGATAGGCTAATTAGATTGGCCTTGGTGATGCATCCCTCGCTTCTTTGATCCCTATTGGCAGGTTGTTATTTTATCGCCAAAAAGGCCTGCCTGCTTCCCTCCTAATTATGAATCTGATGAAAGTAGGGAGCAACATTAGAGAGAGCAACACCGTAATGATTAACTTTTTGTTTGGTATCATTTTTAATTTTCAGTGTTGGAGCAATTTAAACTCACGACCCCGGAACCTGACTAGGTTGGTTTTAACTATCAATAAAGTTTTTTTTAATCACAGTTAATATTATTGTTGTTGTTTAGGCAAGGTAATTGTCTTAAACTGCTAAAAAAGAAGACCCCCTAGTGTCTAATCTAGATGACTTTTCCCCTTTAATTTCTCACCTAGCTTTTATTATTGCGACACACGGTACTGGCACCTTTAGGATCTTGTTCTTTATGACACAGTGGCTCGGTGGCTCGCTCTCTTCTAACCTTGAGTTTGACTGCAGGTCATAGATCCCGCAAGTAGATGGGATTTTGTTTAGTTCAAATGTAATTGAATGATCCAGATGTCTGTATGATTGGTCGTGCTCTGACTGACGAAGTGACTCCTGTCACCGGGATGCTAAACAGCCTGCCCGGTTATTAGTTCGATTAGACTGAATACTGAAGTTAAGTAACTCTCTAGCTGCGGGGGGGACAGCTCTGCGGCTCGGTCGCAAACTGCTGTGGCATGCATTTCCACAAATAGGCTTTCTGCCCCTTCTTTTCTTCTACACGTGCGTGTTTGAGAAAGATGCACGGCTGCACCACACGCCCTCACTGACCCAGAAATACATTTCTCTTTTCATCTTACATGTCTCCCAGCTTTCATGGTGGTGTATGATGCTTATAACTCGCTCTCTTTTTGGCTGTTTGAAAACGCAGCTGAGTTGTAATCCATTTTGCAAACACTATAAAATGGACGGTGATATTTCTTTTATATTGCACATCTTGAAGTTAAACCTTTCATAATCTGTGAGTCATTGGGCTTCTTCGACTCTTATTTTTCAGGATTTTAGGCATCTTTTGGACTGTTGTTACCTTTTCATCAAGCTCCCCTAACACTCCTACCTCTCTATAATTTTTCATCACTCGTGTGTCTTCCACTGAGGCGGTGTTGCCACATGGTTGTCAGAAATGTATGATCCCTCCCATCTCGCTAGTCATCCTGCAGTAGTCATCCCAAACATGACTCTGCCTGCCGCAGCTCATTTTGCCCTCCGTATCGCCGTTGCAAAGGCAGGACCCCTGTTTGTGCCTATTAGACGTCATCACGACTGCAGCAGGAAGTGAGCTGGAAATTGTGTTTCTATTATTAATCTGGAAATTGTACATTATGTCTGCCGTCGGGCCAGGCCTTTTGTGTGACTGCGTCTGAGGCTTGCGAGAGTGCGCAAGAGGGAACAGAGACGGGGGGTTAGACTGAAAAAGGATTTCTCTCTTCCCTCTCTTAGGTAGTATGGAAATGAATGATCAGACAAATGTTTGTCAATATATTGGGGGATTTTTGAGAAATGGTCTCCTTTGATTTACTGTCAACACTATGGTTGAGTGAATATGTTCGGGATTTTGTAACGTGTTTCAGGAATGATCAGAGAGGGATTTCTGCAAACAACGTCTTGAACGAAGAATAAACGGATCACTAATGGATTTGTCTCCACTTATCAGGATGATGTGAGCATGTTGCAATCATGTTGAAATTATGGATGTCTGCAGCTTTTAACCATTAGGGTTATTTAATAGCCTGTTCTGGGGACATGCCATGGGGCGCCCAGTCACAGACGTGCTGAGAAATGAACCTGCTAAAGGAGTAATTACTCATCTTCAAAGGACTCCTACAGAGAGAAGACAGACCTATCAATCCACCATCGTCAATCACTCAGCAAAGTAGGAGGTTGCCAGCTTGCAACATCAGGACTGCTGTAGAGCTGCGTCCGTATCGGGCAAGATGCTGCGTCCATGTGAAGTTCATTTATTTCATCTTGGAGGCAGAGAGACAAACCATTTGTCTTATAGAGTACACATGCTTTCATTCAAAGCACCTGAAGGCTCGTATAATGCCTCTGAAGCATCATGTTTTTGTGGTCATCAAAAGATTATTTCGCCCAAATCAATACCATGGTGTATTAAGGCAACCTCTCGGGAGCACAAACCTTGCATTGATTTTCATTCTGGCTCAAAGGTCAGCCGCTTGCTTATGCATCACCCTCATTGGTTGAAGCTTGAGCTGGTTATGGCCAATGAGCTGTTATTCAATGCTCGCTCTGGGCATTGTCCTCAAAAATACCAGCAACAATTGTTGTGTAGATGTGACATTTGGACTGGTTGAAGATAAAACCGAGTAGAGTTCAGAAGTCCTCCTGGGTCTCGAGACGGTTCAAGCCGTTTGCTTGTGTGTAGATTGCATCTGAGGAGCGCATGTTGACAGGTGAAATATGCCTTCAGGATGAGCTATCTTTATTTCAGCTTGTTGGGAGTCCGCAGTGAAATGATGAACTCATCTGCAGTTTCCTAGGTTTCTTAGCTTAAGTGCTGGAATTGTCCTGTAGGAGGAGTGAGCTGGGTGAACAGTTCAAAGCCAGCAGCTTTCACAGCTGAACGGCAGGATGTTCTTCATGATATGGTGATTAGAACATTAGGCTTTCAAAGGTGACCTTCAGTTTCTCAGATGATGATATGTAGTCTAATCTGGTTCCTAAATAAAGTGATTTTGGACAGGTAGTAACTCTTAACCACGAAGGGCTTAGAAATTACCATCTGCCAGCCATAATTTTGAAGCAGCAAAACAGGCTGTTGGCTTCTTGCGAGCGTAAGTAAATCCTTGCTCAACATCTCTTGTGCTGTAGAACAGTAACGGCATTGACTCGCAGGAAGGGTCCCTTGTAGATGCAGTATTTGAAATGTCATCCTCCTCGGCCCGCCTCAGCTAAAGGGTGGTCTGTGACATTCTTAAGCGCTCCAGGTCTTCAGGGCGAAGGGAAAGAAGCAGGCTTAATTGGCCAAGGCTAGGTACACATCTGAGTCAGGTAGACAGCCGCACATTTAAATGTCACCAATGGTTACATGGTGTTATGTGTCAATTTACCAGGAGCGACATGTGCAGAGCTGCCCAGCAAAGAGTCACGGCAGTGTACCGACCAGGTGACCTTTCTTTGAAATTCCTTTCCCGGTGCGCTGTAAGATAACCGGGACTGTCTGTGTTCTCTTATCTCTGCTGCCGGCAGTTGCACCAACCGCCTGCACCACATTGCCTCACATTTATGGGTCTTTACCTGTGGGTGAACGCAGCGCTGTCTCAGTCTGCTCTCAACAAAAACCTGCCAATTCATTCCACTACGTCTTTTATTGGTTCAGTTGTGGTGTGGGCTCGGATGGAGCCAACAACTGTAAACCTACCTGCAGTGAACTTCCCGTAGCACTGCTCAGTCTACCTTAACGTGGGGTAACATCAGCGGTAAAATGATTGTACAAAATATATGCATACATAAAGATGACAGAATTAAAGACAACTGTGCTTGGTTCTTTTAAAATGAACCATACGTGAGCCACAGTCTTGGCTGTCTGTCCAGTTAAAGAAAAAGTGCACCCTAAGATGTTACATATGATCAATCTGTGATGTTTATTCCAGTTAGAGTTATTTTGTGACAAAGTGTTGTAATTTACTTTTTTGGTATGCCTGCCTTGCCTCCACGTGCCTCGTCTACTCCTACTTCAGTTAGTGATTTTCTACATTTCCCAGAATGACTTTCAACAACCTCCACAGGATGGGCCTGAACCACAGACTGTATAAAAATAATCGATGTAGCCACCGTGACGTCACCCACCGGTTTGTGGACTCCTGCTTGCTGAAGCCTTGAGTTTGGCATTTTGACCGTCGCCATGTTGGTTTTTTGGAGCCAGAAGCGACCTTACGGTGTTTCCCACAGAATCTGAATCGATTTGTGGTGGTAAGAAATGAGGCCCCGTTTAGAGAGAAATCAGCTGTCCTGCCCCTCTGCCCTGCGGCATCGCTCTGTGCTGTCAGTCTCACCTGTATCTTTACAGTGTTAAATTACTAGCCTTTAATATTGTTACATTATTACAATTACAGTTAGCCATCTGGCAGACGCTTTTATCCAAAGCGACGTACATATGAGATTTTAGTTCAGCACAAGCAAGGATCCAGTCGAGAGAGAACAACGAGAGGAAGTGCCATAAAGCTAATTATCTCCTCAGTTTTCTGCTCAGCAGCTCCTCTGCTCCAGACTGTCCTGCTCCTCCTCAGGACCCGTCCTTTTCCTTCTTTGAAAATATTTTTCAGTATTAATCTGGATTGAGGGAGAATACATTCAGAGTCAAAAAGTTAATATGAACGTTATCGGTATATTGACTAGCAGCTAGCTAATCTCAGAAACCCATCTGAATTCCGAGTAACGTTAACGAGCGCGAGAGAGACAGGCCAAGCGACAGAGAGAGAGAAAGAGAGACGGAGAGAGAGAGAGTGACAGAGAGAGAGAGAGAGTGACAGAGAGAGAGGGAGACAGAGAGAGAGAGCGGGCTAGATACAGAGAAAGAGCGAGAGAGAGCGTGCGGAGCAATTAGGGGCTGAGCGAATCAATGCGCTACGTGCAGTTCTACAATTAAAGAGTGAGAAAAAAACATATTGCGGCGGTCAGTGCTGATACTGTGGCAGGCCACCACAAACTTTCCTGTGTGGGAAACACTGCCAGATTTGGATGAGAGTGTGGAGCCAGGGTTTCCCACAGAGCCGCAGCGCCGCCTGCTATTGGTCCGTGATCTGCGAGCTGCGAGATCACTGGACAGGCGACCTGTCAATCACGCCCCTAAGCATAGTCTGCTTTATCTTCTATTTTACTCTAAAAGGGATCATAAATGAACATCATGCTGTGTTGACGAAGACTTGAAACTAGAGATTGAGACCATAAACTCATTAGGAAAGTGTTTACCGAGGTAATACATCAAGTGAGAAGCAGGGTCATTTTCCCATAGACTTCTGTACGGTCTGACTTTAAGGCACTTCCGCATCGGCTTCATATTCCAGCGCTGGAGGTTGCCCCTTGGCCCGAACTTACTGCATTCAGCTGTGGGCTCATGAGTAGGTGAAGAGAGCAGTAGTGGTAGCATAGTAAAAAATAAGAGCGCATTTTTCCAGTTGAGAAAAAGTCACGTCCCTCACTAAAAAGGCAACACGTCTTGTGGCTGCACTGCGTTCTGATCTGTTGAGGCTGCTGTCAGTGGAGAAGTTGGCCTCTCTTCCTTTCCGTTGTTGAACGTCCGTGCAAAACGGTGAGTCTAGAAAGACGCCTGTGCTCTGATATTGGGTACAAAATACGCCATCAAACAACAACGGGCCCAGATGTGCAAGGTACATCGCCACTAGCTATTTTTTTAAGTGTTTTAGATTTTCCTTGAATGCATCATTAGATGCTGTTGTTAATGCTGCTAGCACCTGTAGTGTCTCACAGGACCGACGTAACGGATTGACTCGCCGCCTCGGAGGAGTTCCTCAGCGGACGTGAACGGGGTTTCCAGACGCTCGCCCAGTATCACGTCAGAACCGTCCAACCGTACAAATGTAAGGCACGTGCCAGGGTACAGTACAGTATGATCCTAACAAGTTCTCATTAGCTCCGTCCCTAGACGAGCAGTACGGTAAAGAGGCTGTCCTGTAGAACATAGCTGAAGGCTTCACGTCAGCTGATGAAGTATCGCAGGCGGAGTTCCTTTAATCCCACACTGTTTGATGTGTAATGAGAAAGGTGATTAAGTGGTTCAGCCATGTGTAGACAGAGCAGTGAGACGGGCCTGTCTGCTCTCTCTCGGTTTGCGGTGTGGTCTTAGCTCTTCCATCACAGGTCCCCGTCTGGCCTTTCATATCTCGGCAAATGTTAGACAGGCGCACCGTCCTACCTGATATGTCGCGGGGTATTTCTACCGCTGCGGAAGGGGATAATGGCCTGTGCTGTCATTTACGCCTTTCCCTTCATTTTTCAAGTGTTTGTTTTTTTTTACCCACCCAAAAGCCTCTCCATCAACACCAAAAGAAACGTCGTCTTGAGTAAAGGATCAAAGGGAGAACGGAGGGATGTGCGTTTGCTCTGCGCCCCATTACTTTCACTCTGCGTTCCCAGAGTGTACGGCTTTAAAGTCAGCGCCCCGCAATGATTTATATAATCGGTGACAGAAGCTTTAAATATGTAAATAACCCAGATTTTACTTTCCTCTGCTCTTCTCAGCAGTCCAATTTTCACTTCTTGCAATGTTGCCGTTTAAAATGATAGGACAGTCCGTTTATAGTTAATTTATATAGAAACGCTGTTTAATGGGGAACGCAGAGCTGACGATCCCACAATTAGCAGTGTTTCCTGCTCTGACTCAACAGATGTTTACAGGGCAGTAATGATTTTATTTTTTACCCATTCCAGAGCTGGCAGATGGCAATCACACTATGTAAAACACACACACACACACACACACACACAGACGCACACACACACACACACACACGCACAGACAATTTGTTTTGAACACATTCCTGTGGCATGATTGCTTAATGGGATGCAAATTGATTTTTCTTTTTCCCCTCGAGATATTTCCTTTCTTGTCTTTATTCCCGTATGACAATGGATCAGCCAGACCTTTCCACTGCACCGACACAAAACTCAAGTGAAATGAAGTACTGGAGAAAGGTCCAGCTATGCAAAACCATGCAGATATTCCACCAGTAGAGAAGGATTATAATAACACCTTTTGTGATACAGTCAGGGATTCCTTTTATCAGTTTGCTCGGGCTATATTTTCCAGTGTTACTCTGACATGGCCGATAGCAGAGCCTGTACTGCTTAGCAGACATGGATGTTTATTTAAGGACTAGCGTAGCCTACACATTGCTGAATTAATGCAGTCTTCCTATTCTGAGTGCAAGAATTGACAGCCATGAACGAGGTGATGATTTAGACACAGCCGGTGTTGGCGTGACACGGTGTGACATCATGCATGCCCTCAGAGACATAGCTCATTAAGCCTGGGGATCACAGCGGATCCAGCCAAGTCATCAGTCACGGTAATCCCTGCTCTCCCAGCGCCTGCAGGTATCGATCGCTCACATCCTCGGTGAGATCTGATCCTAACAGTGGAGGACACACTTCTGCATGATGCTGCAGGATATGGAGGTCGATTCGGGAATTCTTCCTCACACTGTTAAAGGGCAACTTCGCCTATTTTCAACCAGCTTTGTATCATTACAGTGTGGGTAGTATATGCAGATGCACAGTGTTTAACTTCCCTCCATGTTGCCTGCACCCAGAGCTCCCCGTTCATTTGCCAGCAAAAGTCCGGATCGGCCTTAGACTACAAACTGCGTTTCCACATTTTCTGTAGTGGTGCCTTCACGGACGGTAAAATGTGGGTCTCCCAAAACACTCCCGTCCCATGCTACGCTGGCGATAGGGAAAAGCAGACACTAAAATATCATACTACTAAATACTTTAAAATATCAGTAGGCTATATCTGGAAGAAAACTAGTTTCATGACACGAGGCCGAATATCGCGCTGATTTTTTATAAAAATTTTGTGTATGTTCTAGGATCATGTCCAAGTCAATTCATGAAATTTGGTCATGATTGCTGAAAGTGGGCGTGGCTTATTGCATAGTAAACAAATCTTCATAGGGATCTGTTG